>JAPSES010000211.1:16757079-16778394 GCA_029822895.1 Maxillicosta whitleyi | reverse complement strand
GTAATATTACAGTTTTTGCCTAATTGGATCGCACCTATGTTCACATAAAACTTGTTCTGTACTAAATCCACACACTTATGGATTTTATAATTAAATATCATACTAAACAAACTTTTACAATGAGCTAATACCCACGTGGGAGCTACCTGTGAGTTTGTTAACAAACACGGTCTATATTTTTGGATTTGTTTGTTTGCTCGTTTGTTTGTTAACACTCAGCAACAAATTCATACCAAATTGGGTTTACAGATTGCCAGTGACCCAGAATAGATTGGATTACATTTTGGAACTGTAGGTCAACGTTAAAAAAATGTTCAGAATTTTTAAAATGCTTTATTTTCCCATTTACTTATAATGGATGAAATTTCAAATGTATGAAGCAGCGGGACTATTGGTTAAATTTATAACAAATTGGGTTCATAGATAGCCAGTGACCCAGAATAGATGTCATTACACTTTGGGAAAATTAGGTCAAAGTTAAATATTTTTTATGAATTTTTTTTTTATTTCCATTCACTTATAATGGGCTAAATTTTAAATGTCTAGGAAAGCACCAATTTTGTTTCAATTTACTTCAAATGTAGCTCATACATAGAGGCAATGGATATACTGACATCACCACATGTTTAGACATGATGGGATCAGCTGGATCGATGCTAAAATCAGCTGTACTATGTGCAAGGGGCGGGGTTTGTTGTGCCTGGCACCACTTGTTTTTTATTCTGTTATTGCTCCCACTGAAGTCCTCTGAGAATGGGCTTCTCAGGTTCACACTGTAAGTCAGGTCATGACCCTGTCAAGCCTATCTCACAAGATTAAAAAGTGGGAAATTACAGATCTGGAACAGAGGAAGTATTCTGTAGGCTCCTGAAAGAAAAAAAAAATGCAGCTATGTACCGTAAGTAGAACTGTGTACTCATCTGCATTCAAATAGATCTTTACTTTTTATTTCTGTATGTGCATCAGTGCTTCATACTGATGCCAAGAGTGAAGTGTGAAGAGTTATTTCAGGCACTGCTATTACAGAAGTGAAATTTTTTTTTTTTTTCTACAGTGTTTTATGACGTCAGATTGGAGGATTTATATGTGTAGATCAGCACAAATCACACAAGGTTGAAACATCAGGGCAAAGATTTCACAAATGTGTTAAAATATTTATAATATAAAGATAAAAAAAAAGAACAAACTTATAAACATCAAAAAATTAAAATAGAAATTAAGAATGACTGTCTGTTTGCTTCTCAGCCATCACCATTTAACCACATAACCCAGCATTTGCTACTAATGGTGGGCAGAGTTTCACGTGACATTAAGAAATCTTGACTCATATTGATATTCTACAGCCTTTGTTCTCATCTATAATAATAATAATAATAATAATAATAATGATGATAATGATAAGGATAATAATATATGTACCACCTGTCTGGTTTCTACTCTTCTACAACAGCTGGTGGTACATTATAATCATATACTAACCATTTTCTATTTTCCCTATTCACATCGATACACACAAATCTGAATTTCTGTAAATATTCACCTTCAAATTTTTAGTTTTTTGCAACAAGATGGTCGAAAGATTAGTCCCAGATTAGTCTGGAGGGGGCAATGATACGTACTTTCAGTATATGGTTGTTTCAGGAGATTTCTGTGAATTAATATTTCTCAAGACTGATAATAAATGGAGTGATATTAGAACAGAAATAATTTAGAATTTAAAAAAAAAACATGCATTTGTAAGTGTTACTGGGAAGACCTCTGTCTGTGTTTCATAACTGACTCAACAAAGCTTAAAATTGGATACTACATGCAAAACTAGATCCCATCGTTTTATGCAGATGTTCCTGCGACTGTGATTCTGTGGTTCACAGTAGCAAAAACAATAATAAATGATAAACAGACGACTGGACCCTTCGCTTCTTGTACTAAATACAGGAAAAATCGATTTCATTTTCACTGAATAAATAAATTACACGCTGTTTTCTTACCTCCTCTCAGCTTTTGGTTCAACATCACCTGGAGTGAGCGCCATGTGAACTCTGTCAATTATAAATTATTCTCTATGCTTGTGGATATCCTGTGAATTGTGACCTTCAATTGTCATGGGGTGCCCCTGGAAAAAAAAACAAAAAAAAACATCACACCCTTCATTTCATTGTCTGTAAACGCATCAATGCCCTTGTCTTTTATTCTTTTATCTTTCAGATTTTACTGTCAAACTCATTTGGTTATATATTCTAGTCAACACATGTTGATGTCAAAAGATGGAATGTCACATTATTCAGTGATAACAATAATAGAACATTAGAGACACAGATTAAATTTCAGTCACTTCTCTGTCAATGACTTTGTCACAAGGCTATCTATCCTTCTTTAATCTGGTTGCTTCATGTGGATTGCAAGTGGATTTTTTGTTCCTCACTGAACCCCTACTATTCATGTTTTATTAATGTCATATGCTGTCGAGTTGGGCTCTCCTAACTGACTTACCAAGTCAACCCTTTCCTTGTCACAAATCAAATTAGCCCAGGCTGTGATTAATCATCAGGCGGAGCACCCAGTGAAAGGGGGCTGACACCTTATTAATTTCCTTAATTACATCTTGTATTAGGTTTCAGAATCGTCCCGTCTAATTATGCTGCCTTTGACTCCTAACTCTTTCAACCTGGCTACACAAATTATTTGTGCAACCAGGGCTATTTAAATAGATTTCATTTAATATAGGCAAATGTTATAAAGGTAATAAAGATGGAGGGGAGGTTCAGGTGCAAGGTTTTGAAACTGCTTGGGTTCCAGTTCTTTTATTGGTTCCACAGCAGGGCGTTAGAGGTAGCCTTGTAAATTGTGTTATTCTGTTATTTTATTACGTTTGATTTAGAGTCTCTTGGAATTAATGATATTGCTGTAATATCGAAGCAAATTAATTGTATTGATAGCAGGATAAATATGATAATCTATTTTAGATTTATCCTAACTATGGCTTCATTCTGTGACTGTATTTGTAAGAGTATCATAAATGTAATCTCATTGTCTTCTTATAAATATATTGCTGTTTAACATGCAGCAAAACAAATATGTGACTGCTGCATGGTAGAGCTACGCTTCTGGGTAGAGAAAAATTATGAATCAGCCAAATGATCAACTCATTTCATATTAGCTTCTGGATAGGCTCGCAGAGCTTTGCTGCCACTGTCATTATTTGTGTTTAGAAGGCAATTCTGGAGGTGCTGAAATGAAAAAGAGAGATTATGTGGCTGAATGCACACACCCTGCCTATGAATCATATGAGAAGGACTGTGCTGTTTAATCGATGACATAGTCCAGGCATTCATTTACTAAGTTGTTCGTATGGGGAGCAAGTTTAAATAGTTTGGCCCTTAGCGCTTTAGGGAAATGCAGTGCCAGTGTTTTATGAAATGAGAGCAGCAGCAGGGGACACCCCTGTGTCGGCCCAGACGTGCGCTGTATCTGGGGATTATAGTTTATTTCTAGGAGAACATTTCACATCAAAACTTTGCTGTACTGAAAATTGCTTCATGTTCAACATAAAAAATGCTGTCTTATGCATGAAGTGTTTTCACAGAAGCGTAGTTGTTCAATGTGCAACTGTAGGTGCATTTATTTCATCATTTATATTATAAAAATCCAAGTGCCTCTGTATGTGTTTGTGTGTGTGTCTTTGTGTGTGTGTCGGAAAGAGCTGACAGCTGCAGTTTGGCATACTTGTGTATTTTTGGTCAAGGAAGATACTAGCGAAGAAGACAAGTTGATAGGACCAATATTTTGGTAGGTACTGATTTTGGAATACAATAGCCTATCCCATTGTTATAGCGACTGGGTAGCTTAGTGGTTTGCACCACTGACCTTGGTGCGGAAGATAACCGGTTTGATCCTCAGGTGGGTAAGGCCCTTTACACTATACATCCCTATACCTGTAGCCACGAGGGGGCAGTGTCTCATTGTCCCAAGCCCGAATAAATACAGAGGGTTGTGTCAGGAAGGGCATCCAACGTAAAAACCTGTGCCAAATCAACATGCAAATGTGATTCACTGTGGCGACCCCTGAAGGGAAAAGCCGAAAGAAACCTACTTTCTTGCAATCCTATTGCTATGTCCAAAACACTTTGGTGACTGGTGGACAAATGCAGTACAGCATGCACAAATACACAACAATATACAATCCACCACATCTAGAGGATTCCCATGGGTCAGCATGCTAGTCACCAAAGATCTACTACTCTGCATGTTTTAGATGTATGCCTCTTCCAACACACCTGATTCAAACAAGCCTATCATCAAGCTCTGCAGAAGTCTGATAACGACCGTCAGATGTGCTGGAAGAGGGAAACATCTAACACATGCAGGATAGTAGATCTTGAGGACCAGGGTAAGTGACCCCTGCACTAGTGGGTATTTAAAGAAGCATCATTAGGGGTGAATTGTGGGAGCAGCTAACTTACAAAGAACAGCCTATTTTAAGAAAAATTATTTGTTTGGGACTTTTTGTGGTATGTAATGGTGCACTATTCCGTTGTGTCACAGCCAAGCAAAGCAGCTGCTTAAGTGAACTGGAAGTGAAGTAACACCTGTTTGCTTATATGAGACAATAAGGTTTATGTTAAAGGTTCATTTGCTGTATTATCCCTATTAGGATAATAAAGCATTTTTCCATCCCAATGTACAGATTATAAAACGTAAAACGAGACCACATACAGTATCTGCGTCTGATAATAGCTTCCCAAAACAATATTTGCAGAAATGGAAAAGATGATGTTTAAAATAATTGCGACATCAGTACATTTGTGTTTGTGAAACCAAGTGTAATATGTTTTGGAGGAAAAACCAAGAGATTCTTACCAGGAATATGAATCTATATGAGATAATAATGAGAGGTCCTACTGGTCTGCCTCTATCCCGAAGGCTGTCAGCTATTTCTCTCTAATAGATCAGCGAGGGACAAAAAGTGAGCTGATGAACTGGTGATTTGTTATTTTTAACAAAACATTCTTTATTGGTTATTCTGGATGCTAAGTGTGAATTTTCATGCATCTATGTGTTTTCAGGATTTACATGAACCATCTGTTCAAGCATCATATCTGTTTTAATTCATTAATTAATGCATTTTATGAAATAATTGTTTTCTTATATAGGTGTTGACAAATGATGATGATGACAAAAAAAATCAGCCTATTCCACATTCCACATTATGCCACAATCTTCTTAACTGTCAAGTGGTTGGGGGGGGAAATTATGGACTCATTGGCCTTAAGTCCCCCCCAACACACACACACACACACACACACGAACTGAGGATCCAATTGGCCATAATGTAAGTGATGGGGGGCTTTATCTATAACCCACCACATCCTCCATATACATATAATTTAACAATAATGCAGCCCTCCAAGTCCTTAATTTATTGTGATGTGAAAGGCTTTTACATAATATCCTTTCAGAAAGATTCACTTGGTTATTTTTGTACCTGAATATAAACATTTGTTGTGTATAGACCTATTTGTCATAAATGAAGCATAGCTTTAGTTTGGGGCATTCAGGCAGTATTTGTATTGGCTCATTGGCACCAGCCGTTTGCTCTGTGCTTGATAGGGTGTGTGGCTGATCATACACATCTAATCACATCATGCAGGTGCTCAGCACAGACATTTTATATCTCCATCTCACTGTCACTCTAATGCTGCTCTTGCCATTGCTGCCTCACTGCTTCCCACAAAACCTCCTACTTCAGTGGAATTTCATGTTATTGCTATAAATATGGCTTCAGTGTTTACATACAGCATGCATTCATCATGGGGATTAACTGTCTGTGCAGAAGCTCGGATTCACTGAGATCTCATTGAAACAGTTCAGTAAAATCATTTGCGCTAAATATAACTGAGCAATCATTACCAATAAATGGTCAATTCCTAGTGTATATCGTGCAGTTTTTGCTCAGCATTTTAATACAGAAGCTTTCTGCAATTAACATGCAATAAAATTTTCATCATTGATAGACATTTACTCTGCTTATTCTATAACAAATCTGAAACAAAGATGTGTTCCATCTGTAGATATATGTCATTTTTCAGCTGTGTTTCACAGTGAGTATAGCTGATTTTGATCTGATTTTAGCACAGTAGGATTAGATTTAGAGAAAAATGTCACGTCCTATACAAGTATGCTGTCCACACTAACCCAGATATTTTGCAAGACAAACAATTTTCTCCTTGTTTTGGATGAGGATGAAAATATCTGTTTTGAAATACAGTGTAGTATACATGAGTCTGAAAATATGACAAAAAACGATTTACAGTGTATTTATTTAAGCAGTTCAAAATCATCTACTGATCTAAAATGTTCAATAACGTTTGCTCCACTATAGTCCTTTCAAAACATGTAAATAATTGGTGTAAAATGCAGTTTATCAGAGGCTTTGTAGTGAACATGGAAATACTGTCATCTTTTACAACATTGATTCACCAGTAAAACCCATGAAGTTGAATCAGTGACAGTGGATGGACACAGTGGGATCCATTAATGAGAGATTTTACTGAAACAGTAATTTTTTTTCTATTTTGATACAATAACCTTTGACTTCATTCTGAGCTTTTATGGACATCTATATGAGCTGTCAATTAAACATAGGAAAATCAGTAATTTTAACTGGAAAAAAGATAAATTCAGAGGATAATATTGTAATAAATGGTGATGAACTACTTAGGAAAGGTTAAATAGAGAGAAAAAAATAATTTGGCAACTGCCACAAAAGTCACGCCGGGTCTTCATTGATAAAAACCCAAACATCCACTGGTGACCAAAATCATCTACTGATCAAAACTGTTTATAACCTGTTGATCCATGTAAATAATTGGCATAAAATACAGTTTGTCATCTTTTCAGGCTCATCAAATATGACCCATTTGGATGCCCAGCAGCTCTATAGTTACCATGGAAACATTGTCATCTTCGACAACATTGATAAACCGGTGAAACCCATGGAATTAGATCAATGATAGTGGATAGAGACACTTGTCTTTGTTAAAAAATTTTAAAGTCACTTTTTCTTCAATTTTCTGTGTGTCTAATATTATAACCCTCAACTTTAATCTGAGCTTTTATGAACATCTACATAATGATGAATTAAATATAGGAACATATATGACTTACATGGGGGGGGCACAAAATAAGGTGGATAATATTACAATCATTTAAGAAAGGTTAAATAGAGAGGAAAAATGTATTTGGGAACTGACATAAAAGTGCTGCTGGGTCTTTGTGGATTAAACCAAGAAAGTCTGGATGCAAAGTCCAGTCTGTAGTGACAAACTCCTGGAGTTTTATTTCTACTATTCACCTAAAACCAAAAAGAAAAATGAAGCAAAGCCTTCAATGATGAATTATTCTAAGATTATACAGATCACTGAGAATGACCATGGTTTGTAGAAACATACAGTGTAAACACTTGTTTCTGGCAACCGGTATGATATGGTCTGTGTAGTTGTACTCATCAGTGTGGCTTGACAAATAAAATGCATTGTGCTGATGGCTGAGGCAGTACTATCTCACTTCCAATGTGGATCAATGGCCAGCGCCTTGAGACACAGACACCATTCTATTTGGGATGATAGCTTGGGGGGGAAAAACAAGGTGGGGAAGGTAATACAAAATAGAAATACCCTGGACGGTCATACCAAGGCAGTGTCGTGGGAATAACATATAAATTGATTTCTGCACCGTGCCATGTTAACGTTTCATTCCAGCAGCAGGGTTTGCTATACTCATTAGATAAAGAAAAGTGCTCTGCCCCTTTACATGCCTGTGTGCCTGTGTGCTTGTTGCTAGGTTATGGCGATTTGCTAAACAGTGTAGGCCACGCTGAGTTATGCATTAAAGGTCTGCATAGCATATTATGGTAATTCACACCAAATTCTGTTTTGACATTCTCAATAAGACATGTGCGGCAATTACAGGTCAAGCTGTCTTTTTAGCTCATGCGAGAAATGTCCGCTCGTGTTCTTGGCACCGCACAGAGTGAAAGCATCCGACTTAAATTTCACCTGCCTAAGTGAAATGATAGTATTGAATCTAAATGAGGCGTGCTTGGCCCTCCAGGGTGGCTCTGTCTCCTCCTGGTCCAAAGAGTGTGTCCTTCACAATCTTAGTTTGCCCTTGTGCCTCTCATTTTCATACCAGAGAGTTAGGCTGCTCATTGGCTGAGGGTAGAATTGGGAAGTGATTCCGTTCTGCATCCATTAGACGATCACCTTCATCACTCACTCAGATTTAAGTCTCTTATGAGCTGCTTCCAGCTCTACTAATTCACTGTTACAAACTCATGAATAATAATTATATGCATAAAATACATGAAAGACACAGGCAGTACAGTACAACTTTTATAGTCTATAACAGCAGTTTCACTTTGCTGTAGAAAAACTCCAGCACTATCCTCTGCAGCTCATTATCCCATGTCATATTTCTTTTAACTAGTACATGACATGTTGTACTAAGATAGAAATCAACCAATTTTCCCCAAGTGTAAGAATGTTTTCATTTTCCTTTAATTTCACCTAACACTATTTTGCATTTTATGTTGAGTTATTATATTGTTTGTTGACTATGTAAATCACCAGGCTTTTGAAATGTAATTTTTGTCATTCTGGTTTCATATTTTTGTTAAGATTAAACAAAAGACATCCATTCAGTTCTGAAGAAAAGTGAATAAAAGGGATGTTAGCGAATTACCGTATACTCTTTGAGAAGTGATATTGTATAATGGAAAGAGAGGCAGGAGATGCATCTGTGAAGGATTTTGTGCGAAAAGGGTTAAGGCTGATTTTCATTAGTTTCCTTGTAGAATTTGTTCTCATTTTGAGACTCAGATTCTTTTGTTTCTTTAAGGGCATGTCTTGATTAATATTTTTTTTTTCACCGCACAATCAGGTATGCTATAGAACTTTAATACTGTTAGTCAGTGCTGGTTTGTGCTCACAGTTAAAGTCTAAAATAAATATTGATTATGGTAAGACAGACAGGTAGTCATGATGACATGGCAAAAGTGTGTTCAGTGTATGGGCAAAACAAATGCTCTAGTTTTACTTTCAGTCACCCAAACTTTAGATAAGTTTCCTGCAGCATACTGTGTGTGTGGGCAGGTTTGGACTGACGGCACACTGCTTTGTCTCTAGCAGGCAGCCAGAAGGCCACGCTGCTGTTGTGAACTTTCAATAGAGACTTGGACAAACATTATGTGTTTCACTAGAACTGCTGTAATGCAATCTGTTCCATACTGTCTATGAATAAACCTGGCAGTTAATAGGAGATGCTCTAAAACACAATTTCAAATCCTTTTTTAAAAAAAATATAATAATTGAAACCAATTTTGTTAAAAAAAAAAAAAAATGGCACATTTGATATTTGAAATGTCAAGTAAAAGATGAATCAACAAACTAGCCTTCTGAGCGACTGAAAAAATATCATATTATATTAGTGCAATGCATTATTTTGTGTTTTGTTCTTCTTTTTCTTTGCATTCCATTTAGGTTTTTATTGTCTTGTCACCTATTACATGTGTGAAGAAACATACCCTTTTTTTAAAAAAACATGTGAAACATGAAACAGATGTGTGTTTGTGTGTTTTTTTTTTTTTTTTTTTTTTGCACCTACAACACGTGCTTCAGTCATGGGATTCTGACACCTAAAAACAGCATGTTTCTAATGTAGTAGTTCTTCTTCCTTCCCACTCTTCTCTCTGCCTTGTGAAGTTTGAAACAAATCTCCCAGGGACGTCCATGTGTGATGACACCGGTGCCCCTAGTGGGACACGCCATGTTGTGACACACAGTCGGTCGTGTAGAACATGATGGATCTCACTGTTTGACCTTTTGCAGTTTTGGGCTTCAACATAAAAGCATCGCCGCTCCGACAGTAAACCGGCAGAAAAAATAAATTATCGTCATGGCAGCTGCTGACAATCATAGACTGGCAAGTCATTTGGTTGACAAGTATATTGGCGGTTGTGGGGGTGGGGGGCTTGGTGCAGTGTCATGGGACATAGACAGTGATATACTATGTACCCATCAGCGTATGTGTTCATTTCTTACAAACAACGGAAATGTCACAGGCTATGTTGTTTAATGTTTTGACCTCCACTAGCTCAATACTGAAATACTAAAGAAACTATTGTACAAACATGGCAATACACTGAAAGTGGGATAAAATGCTAATACTATATTGTAATCCTCTTGTTATGTTATTGAAACTAAATATCATTTTTATTAAGACGTACAGGTGCTTTAAATATATTTGTCTACCAGTTAAATCCACCAGTCTTTACTTTAAGCTAAGAGCTTATCACTTTTTTATAAAGCTCGCATTAATCTCACTTGTTAGATTCTGTGAAAGTGACACCACATATCTACTTTAGCCGTATTTTTCCCCCTCAAATGATATTTGATGGATCACCACTTTGCAATATATCACAAATGTCCTCATTATAGTGGGTATTGTAGTGAGTTACTTTGGACATAATTCACAATTACTATGAGATATTACAAAAAGGGCCTTGAATTTATTCCTTATACACAACTTATTAGTTATGACTGTGCTGACAATGCTTCTAATGATATGTAAGTTTTTTGCATGTGAAATGATGAAAAAGATTATTTAAAAATCCACTCTAACATAAAACTGTCTAATATTCTTAGTCTTCATTACCAATGGCCTCTGATGATAATGGTTATCTCACTGAGTGTTCAACATCTATCAATGAGAATGTGTTTTAATGTCATTAATACTTTGGAGACGCTCGTAGTTGTGTGGATGTTCAGCGTAAAGAAGACATTCACTGTGACTCATACCTGTAACGACTATAATTACAGACCAAAAAGCCCCCACAGGTAGAGTGTGGCCTTTCCACAAATTATGAGTTGCAATGTAAAATGATTAAGTATTATGACTGTAATAAAGTGCACGGACAGGGCATTCCATTAAAGAGCTGTGGAGGCTCCGACTGAAAACATCCAAACGCAACAAACATTTAACACAAAGAGGGCAAAGTTTACTTCAGATACCCTTGGAAGTTACAAATATGTGTTTTGTAACTAGCACTGTCTGGTATCTTCTGTGCATGAAAAAGGTTGAAAAAGGTTGTCCTTGCTGTCAGTGGTTGATTAGCAGTCCAGCGTGATGTGGACATGGCTGTCTGTGGGTCTCAGCGGGAGGTGGGCCGGACTTGATGGATGTCTCTCTTTGGAGATTGCACAGCAGCACAGGAGACTAGAGGACCTGGTCCCTGTTATCTATTCATGCTGTGTTTCTTTTCTACTCTGCCTAAAATGGAGCAGGACCTCCCTCCACAGCACGGCTCCGTCATTTTGGGAAGGAGCTAAAAAGTGCATAAAAGGGAATAACGAAAAGCACCTCTTCCGTTTCTGATCCCCAAGCACCTTTTAAGCAAAAATCCACTTAGAACTTGCATAAGTAGGGAAGGAGAAATCCCTTGATTATCTACATAAGCACTAAATTTGAGGGTAATCTTCACAGTGTGGCGTAGCGGGATGTCTGGCTGACAGACTTCGGGTAACCTCGCTAAAAATATTCACAGAAACATGATTAAACAGACAGATGCATACATTCACACATATTCATTTACAGCAACAAAGAAGTGCCCAGAGACTGACTCGCACATACAGCCTGAGTCACTGCCTCACTTATTTTGTTTTGCGAAGGCTCAATAAGACTGCAGGACAGTGAATCCTATTAGATGTGAGAAAACAAAGAGTGGAACGGCTCATTGAGAAACAAAAAAAAAAAAAAAACCCTCCTGCTCCCTTTGCATATTCCTTCCTGATTTTGGCAAGACCACTGGGAGATTGATGTTTCTGTCTCTTTCATACCTTCTGTGACTGCTCACACAGACACCAGGGCACATAACACTGGCCAAATTCTTAAATGATGAATGTACGCCAGTCTGTCCACTGGGAGAAGACACAAATCTCATATCAGCAGAGAGAGGGAAGGCTGATATTGAAAATCATCTGGAATTTCGCCTGGCACGATATTGAAAATCTTTATTCTAATTGCATGAATGAATTGAATGTGCTGTTCTGATAAATCCACTCTGCCACCAAGGGAATTGTACAAATGAAGCATCACAGATTTGTTTGTGTGTTTACTGTATGTGTGTGTGTTTATCTGCCCGTAAGTCATTTTCACACTCACCGTGTGCTGTTGTTGATTGCTTGTTTACTCAAGCAAAAACTCTGTTCACAATGTTAACACATCATATAAATGAAACTCTGACAAGATCTTCCACCCACATATTACAACATATCAAATAGTCATGAGAAGAACATTTTTCAGAATATCAGCATATGAAGAAGGAAGGGGAGACAGCATATCAGTATAGAAAACCATTTTTATTTCTCATAAGGCTGTCTTGTAATGTACTTATATCTAATGGGGGATAACTGTATTTTTCTTCATTGTGACTAATACTTTCTCACTGTCATTCTGAATAAATCATCCACTCTTCCAGTCTTCCTGCTGTATTAGAGATCTGCATGATCAGTAGCCACCCATGACCACCTTAAAAAGCAGAAATAGATGATAACCGTCTCGGTACTGTCCAAATCTCTACTTTATCTCAGTGGAAAGGATTTGTTATTGGTGCTGCTTCCTTTTGTGAGGCAATTCTATACAGTGTTTTCCTCATCAAAACAGAAACTACAAGCATTTTGTGGTTTAACCAGCGACATTTCTGAATGACAAAAGTGACCAATACTTATTTTTTATTATTTCACGGTGGCTTTTTCCAATGCAAGCATACACTCCGAAGCAGTCCTATACACACTGTATTGAGCCTCTGGAGATGTGTTATAGTCAGGGGCTGAACAATATTCCACCATGGGATTTGAGCTCCGGATAGAGTCTTTGATAGATTTTTCAGCTTTGTGGTTCTGTCATCGCACATGTAATGTATTTATATATGTATATATACACAAACTCTTACATACAAAGGAAAGAAATGCTCATGAATTTACACTGGGCATGCCCACGAATAAAAGTCAAACCGAAGTGTCCATCGTGAAGAATGAGGGTGAGTCCCGTAGAGTGGACCTTAAAACCTCTCAAAAAATTCTTCATTAATTCATATTAGGCTTCTAGTGGTTGCTGTCACTGAAAATTCAGCTAAATAGTCTCCATGTAGTCACAGTCCAGCCTTCCTGTTGAAGCACGAGTCAAATACAAATGCCTTCCACACAGAAACAAAAGGTCCCCTTCCTTAGATTGGTGGATCACATGTTCAGGCCCCCGTGATCTCCTCAACCCTTTACCTCTGAGTGGAAGGGGCAAATGTCTTCAAATAATGTTTAAACAACCTCTAAACAACCCCTGCAAAGCTGCTTCAGTTTTTGAAGGGGAAACAGATTGAGAGAAACAGAGAGATAGTAGCTCGGAAACTGGCCACAGCTGTGTGGAAGAGGAGAGTCACCAACATGGGGCTCATTGATCAAACAGGGGATTAGTCTGGTTTCAAATCCTTGGCACCACGCAAGCAAAGCTGTTTTATCTGGGTGGATATCCTTTCTGTGGTCCCAGGTAATCCAGTCGGTAGCCGTGGATGTAATAGTTTTAGTCCGGTCGTTGGGAAGAGAAAAGGGTAGATGTGGGGAAGAGTCTGGCACGCAGCCCTGCAATGGGAGCGCTCTGTTAGGTCCTGGGATGAATCTGCAACACAGAGGAGGAAGAGGAGAGGAGAGAAAACACATATACACTTAGAGAGAACAAAGGCATAAGAGTGTGCGAGGATTACACCCTGAGGAATTTCTCTCTTTGCGTGTTTCAAAAACAAGACGAAGCTTTTGAACTGGAAAGGTTTTGTACAGTCCTGTCTCACCTCCCGCTTCCCGTTGATACTAAAATCAGACAGATTATATGAGCAAACTCAAAAGAACTCAGAAATGGAGGCGTGTTTGTATCAAAGGACACACATATGGAAAACTCTTTGTACAAAATAATCCTGGTGTGTTTCCATGCCGTGTATGTCTGCTTCATAAATTGGTATATTCTGTTATATTTTTGATTTTGATCTCACGCCATTTCAACCTCTCACATTCACCCTCATCTGCACCTTCATACCAAGCCTACCAATCATAGCTCCAACCTAATAAAATGACTTTGCCTTTACAAATATGGGATTGGAGCCCCCGCTGTGGAGTCTAAGCTGTCTCTCCGTGACTCTAGTTCAGGGACTCTTATTCAACCTCAGTTGCAGCTCTGGACACATTTCAATGGTACATTGTGCAACCTCGAGACTGCTATTGAATGTCCTGCTTTTCAGCATACTGCTCAACCTGAAGCTCAATGAAAACTCTGAGTACATGATGTTTGCAGCCGTTAAATTGATCTGCTCTTGTGTTCTCTTAGGCAACAAAAAGCATGTAAATATTTGTTAGTTTTTTGCTGTTTACTTTCATCACATTTCACTTTTATTAAACTAATATGCTGTGAAGATACCTGGAGTATCCTGCACAGTATGGGGCCAATTAGAAATCCCATAATCCTGTTCAGCTAAGAAATACAGCTATGACATTTCCAGCAGGCTTGGCAGGAGGGAGCCAGGTGTGTGGATTTGATTGTGGAGGTTGCTGCTCGGGAGTCTACAGGCTGTAGCACGCAGACTGTCTCAGAGCCCTGATAAGCTGGACAGGCTAGTAAGACAACCGGATGATTTTATTAACCGTCATCTGTTGGAATGGAGTGCAGCTGTTCTAATCTACCTTATTACGTGTTATTTTCAGAGAATGAGAGGAGCCGAATGTCCAGATATTCTAATCAGTGTTACGCTGCTTGTGTGAAATCAAAAAAGCCATTACTTCATTATTTGACTGCATTGATTTGACAGCATAGCACACTACCAAATGACTTCAGTATCTTGAAGTGATAAAGGTGCTGAGGTAGTTTCATCCCTGTTTGATATAATAACATGTTTAAAGAAGTTTCCAGAAACTTAAAATAGGGTGAATACTACACAAAAAAAGTAATGCTGTCTTTCACAATCACATCAGATTTGTACTGTCAATCATTCTTTTACATGTTTTCATGTTTATATTTGCAGGTTTGAAAGGTGAGCTATGAATAATACAATTATTTTATTTATTTATTTATTTATTTTTGTTTGTTTTTAATCAAAGTTTTGGTCCTGTTAGCTAAAGGAATTCCAAATTATTCCATAACCTGCAAATCCCTTTTAAGTTTTACAAAGAATGTGACATTAGTTTTTTGTTGCTGATCTCTGTGCAAGTGTATGACGGATACTTTTAATATTGTTGCTCTTTTTGACACAAACATGTACTTGAAAGAATACAAAGATGGAAATATGTTCTGTAATTTACCTGTGTGTCACCTAGCTACCTGTACCACTAAAATGAATGTTTTTACTTATTACATTTTTGAGATAGTGAAAAAAACTAACAACTCAAATATCAACATGAGATCATTTCAAGTATAAATGAAATGTCATCCCAGTTGTTTGCAGTGTATAACATTCCTTAGCTAGATGTTAAAGAAGCATTTAGCAGTAATGACGTATTGCCTCTTGGTGACTAGATCATGCCTATTTGAGGAGAAGCTCTGCAGCTGCTCTTCTGTGTGCTCTAAATAGCTGCAGAGCCTCAGAGTTAACATTTTTCCTGTAGGTGCTGTCACAATGTCTTTCTCTCTACAGACAATTCTTTTTCCCATGACCCTTAAACACTAATCCTCTGAGCAAGTCTGTCCAGAATTTGCATCTGTATCATCTACGATGTTTCAAAATGTTGGAGCAGAAAGTGACCTTTCCTAGAACAGGAGCAGTAACAGGTTACACATTACAGCTCAGTCTATCTTAGACACAATCCACCAGAGGTTTGTTAGCAGCAGAAGAGGGGTTGTATGCAAATGCTGTCATTTCATCCCACATGTAAGTGAGTGTGTGTGTGACTAAAAGTGTCCTCTGTTCTCTTTTGTCCTCTGTCTCTTCAAATGAACAGTGCAGCAGGTAGAAGCGGATTGCTGAAGGATTTCCTGCCTAGCCCATCTATGCCGGCAACTAAGCCGTCTGCATTCTAATTTGCTGGCTGCATTAAATTGCAATTTACTCAGACTTCAGTTAGTAAAAGGAGCCAAGGACAATTGCTTTAGCAAAAGAATTTAGAGCAAACACAGCCTACCCTTTCCCCCCTTTCTTGTTTAGTACCGAAAAATCAATCATGCCAGCGGAGAAACCTCTTCAAACAGCACTAAAGAGCACCCTCTAAAAACAGAAGACTCCAGACAACAAAATGCATCAAGATCCATTTAATGTGACATTGACAATGGAAAAAGCAAACAAAACAAGTATAAATTAATCAGTAGCACTTGGAATGAACTCCTCCACCCTGAACCTGTATAAAAATATCATGAGGATTACAATCAGGACAATTGTGCCAGATTGGACTACTTCTGTCAGTCTGTAACTTCATACTTTACAGACAAACCTTATATTATTTTCCCAAAAAACACACCATTTTCAGTTTCCTTGTGATTTTATGTTTGTCTTCATGATGACTTTATACAGGGCTGAAGGAGGAAGGAAAGTGTTGTCAGGTATAAAGGTGGAACAAATGATTTTTGGGGGGAATGTATGAGACCATGGTCACCTGCAGTTCATTTTTGATCAAGTGCAGAGTGTGGTCTCCCAGTTTGATAAATTAGATGGTGATGCCTGTGTCGGCAGGTCATTTTTGCTCTGAAACTGTCCCACAGATGGGCTACTTCCTGTCACAGTGGGTCGTTTGCTTGAAATGTGTCCTCTTCTCCTTATAATAAGTCATATGATGCTCTCTGAATATCAGGTAAGTTGTGTCTGACTAGTTGAATAAAAAATACACTGTAGAGTGTAAAATATGGTGCTATTGAAAAGAAAATACTCTCCTTTAATTCTTAGCACTTGATAATCTGAACAGTTACATAGTCCACAGTGGAACATTTGTGCCCTTACATTAAAAAAAACTGCTATACATAGACATATGATTATGTTGCAACGCGAAATTACTGAAAAATACATTTTAGGCCTCAGCATGGTTGTATTATTTATGTATGACAATTTTGTTGCTATATAGTGATGGCATATTCCTATTCAGTCAAGCACACTAATAGTGAGGTTATTTTTTCACTATCATCAAAAGCAAAATAGAAGGAGTAAGTGAAAAGATGTTTTCATTACAGCATCTCTCATTCTGCATGTCTCTCTTAATGTATAATTGTTTTGAGGGAGCAGAAATGGACTGATCTATTTAGCCAGTGGAGCGGGTAATGCAGATCTATGGTGGGCGAGTGTTTTGGAAGGTGCTCCCCAGCCTCGCTCTCACTGTGACTTCCACAAACAAAAGGGCCTGCCTTGTCTGCTGCTACAGAACAGGCAATGAAGGGCTCCCTCTCTGAAAGACATAAAGAAAGAAAAGAAGAAACATGGGTGTCAGGCACTGGCTTTGCTTGGGTTTTACTTTTCATGCCAATTTTTATGAAAGATGATGATGAAGTCTGTGTGCGAGTGAACATGTGTGTGTGCCTGCCTTATTGTGCTTCACTGACACTTTTCAGAGCAAAATGAAAACCTGCAGGTGAAATAAAATGACTGGGAAAAACAAGGCCGTGTTGTAGGGTTTGCCGGCTTGTGACGGAACAAATACAAATGAGGCAATTTGGCCTGAGAGGCAGGTGAATGAGGAATGTTGATTAAAAAGAGAGCAGAGTGCAGGATAAAAGGCCTTTCATGTAGCCTGTGGGCTATGCTGTGTGCTGATAGCTGCTTCAACAAGACCCTCAGAGGGGGATCGGGATATCAAGTGGCCTCTGATAAGAAGCCACACAACCAAAGGGAAGAGGCCCGCCCAGGGGTCTCGTACACACATGTTAGTGTACGCGCACAAACACAGACATATCAAAAACATCAAACATTCATACACAAGTAGGAGCTCAAACAGAGAGGAGCAAGTAGCATGTCACAGATTAGAGCCTAATAGGATTGGCAGACTGGTGTAAGGCACTGTAATCAAACCCACACAGTGGCTGATAGCAAAAACAGGACATGAAACAAAGGATTCAATGAAAGGTAGAGGCACTGAGCCGACCATTACACACTGATCACAGACAGCAGGGCTCTGCTTAGGAGTGGACCGGACTCTGTGTGTGTACAGTAAAATGAGAATTTGCTGTTGAAGGACATGCATGTTTATCCAGCTACATAATGCAAAAGTGGCTATTGTTGTTATATAAGTTGTGTTTGTGAAATGCATGCAGCCGCTTACATTGAAGCAGCAACTAACTTTGCATGAGTGCTTCCACCCCCTGTGCATGGTGATGAATATTTACGGTGGGTGGCAGAGTGTTTAGTATTTGCATCACACCTGCCTAATCATGCACAACATGTAAACACAAACACTTGATTATTTTGCACTGAGTATTTGGGTTAATGAGAAGTCATTGAACATGAGTTGGTCCCACTCCTACTGCCCAACACTCAAATGCATACAGTGATGTGTGACAGACAGGAAATGAAAAGAAAGAACAGCTTGAGAAAGACTAACCTTTACAGAAGCAAGAATGCAGCTCAATTTCTGTTGACGCATCCTCTGCATTTTGCTTCCGGAAGCTAAAAAGGGGAGTATGGCTGGGTGTTCTGCAAAGAGAGGGTCGAGAAAAAAGGACATGTGTGTATTGGGTAGTAAAGCAGCTTCAGGCCTAACCTTTGACCCATCCTCTCTTAAGGCTGCTAGCGAGCTAATATTTGACCAAAACCATTTTACTCATAGATACATATAACTTTTCCTCCCATTTGTGTGCATAAACTTACAATCTTGACTGATGTATCTTAAGAAAAAGTTACACGAAGTCATCATAATTTCAAGTTTACTTATTTTTAATTGTGCAAAGGACTGAATTTAGAATTAGAGATGCATTCTTTAGAGTGAACCAAGTACTGCATCTTACCTTGACAGGCTGGCAAGACCCCAGTCCATCAACTTCTTTCTGAAAATTTTAGATCTGTGGTGACTGTGAGGGGCCCAGTGATTGTATGTCTATTTGCTGGAGTATAAATCTATAGAACAACCTTGGGAATCCCCGTGTAGTCTAACCTTCACTGGCAGCTCCTGGTTTTCTGACCATCAAATGAGTTTGCCTCTATTCACAGTCATCGTCAACAAACACTTAGAGAAAACCGCAGGGCTGTGGGGGGGGTTTGGTTGCAGGCAGGTGGTGGGAAAAAAAATCAGGTGATAAACCAGTCACAGAGAGCTATACTACTGGCTTTGAGAATATAACTCTCTTCATTATTTTTGCATGCCCCATTCAGAGTCAGTTTACAGAGTTGAAAAGCAGTGGAGAAGCAGTGGTTGTTAACTTTATCTGTGAGAGTAGTGTGGCCCGAGGCAGAGCCCACCTGTTTGTCTACTGTCTGCTTTATGTACGTTCTTTACACCTACGGGCCCTTAGATTTGTTGCTTAAACTCAAAAGAATCCACACTGTCAAAAAGAGAGTAGAACTGTTTTGTGTGCTTTTGGACTTTTGTTATTTAGGTCTGTTTATTCGGTGCAGAATATGCCCTTTTTATATTCACCCCAATGCGAGGGTTTGTTTAATCAAAAATGAAGCAGGTAGTTGGCACAGAAGTTTTATTAGATATTCGAGTCAATGTACATAAAAGGTTTTACTGTTTAGTCTGTCTTCATGATTTAAAGTCAATAGCAGAAAATCAATCTATTTTTTTTTTTTTTTTGGTATTTTAATCCTGTACTGTGCAAAAATACAACGTGTAAAATGATACATACAGAACAGGTTCATGCACATATTGTATGACAACATGCGAGCCTGTGAATTGACAGTGCACGTTTGTGTATCCAAGTGATTGCATTCATGTTGAAGTGGAAGTAAGTTCTCACCCTTGTGGTCTTGATTTTGTTCCCAGAAGAACACATCCATCCAGAGTTGTCAGGCAGAGTCTTGCACTCCTCTCCCTCCAGACATGGCTCCATCTCACACCACCATTTTCCAATTACAATGGATGCTGAGGACAGATTAAAAAAAACAAACAAAAAAAAAAACAACAAACAAACAAAAAAAACAACAAAAAACAGGTTATTAGAACCAAAAACAACCGGAATACTAATACTCTGAGGATAGAATAGTAGGAAATGAAGGGGAAAGCAGTAATTAAAAGGAACAAATTTGGCAATTAAAAAATGAAAGAACAAGGTTAAGGTGAATAAGTAGAAACAAACACTGAAATAACACAAAAAAAGTAAATATAGTACAGAAATACAATTAAAAGTATGAAGAATAACAAAACTGTTTAAATGTAGGAGGAATTATCACAGAAAGTTCAATACATGTAGGAAACCTCCTACACAATTTTTTTTTGTGTACATCCACAAATATGCACACTTGAGTATGTACACAAACACGCACCCACACATTATATTATGTGGAGCTCAAGAGAAATGGCCGATCATGTCTCAAAATGAATGTTATGCCTCTTTTTAGCCTCAGAGCAATTGTATCGTTGCTGCATGGGCACTTTGCTGTTGACAATAATGTCTCATAGCAACAGAAATTAATCCTTATTGTGTTTTGATACAGCTACATTACATGTAGGGGAGCAATCCCATTTTTAATCAAAACTAATTGCCTCTCATTACCATCGACAAAATTTTTCCTCCAGCTATGTGACAAAAACAAATATGTTCTCATCCTCTCATCAAGATCTTTTTCCCGCCCTCTTTCACTCTGCTTCTGTACTTGTAATTCTGAGAGAGTGCGGGTCTTGTTGACTAAAAGTTAAATGTGAATGAAAGATATTCCATAAAAAGTCTAAAAAAAACACCTTTCTGAGATGTGACTCTTACCCTGAGAAACTTTGAAAAGATCACGTGACAATAAAAAAAAAAGTAACTTGGAATGTTTGCACACAATCCATATGCTCAAGATGATGACGAAACCAAACATATTTGTGACCTCGACACTTTTCATCTTATCAAGTACGTAAACTTAAGAGTCACTGCACCTTATACAGTTGTATAAATGATGTATTAGTTTATATGAAAGCCCAGACGTAATGTAATAGAACTCTCACTTTGAAGCACTGGAATATCAAACAGTCAAATTTTGGAACATTTATCAACCCTGGCATTTCAAACACATTTTGTTTTTTCTCACTCCTCTGCAAGAGGTTCCTTCAGCTGTTTCTGACAGCAAACGTGAAAAGTTCAAAGTACTCTTTTGGATGATAAGACTCGGGG
>JAPSES010000211.1:16738461-16749789 GCA_029822895.1 Maxillicosta whitleyi | reverse complement strand
GAGACAAGGAACAGATGATTAAATTTTGGAGGTGATCCGGATCACTGTCTGGATCCAGGAATTTTTTAAATTATTCTTTATTATTATTATTATTATTGACTTTGTTGTAGTACTAACAAATGTCCACCAGATGGCAGTGGAACTCCTCTTTTCTCATATAGTGGCCTGTAAATATGTGACCTGAAAATATTAATTACCTCCGACAAGGAGGTTATGTTTTTGCCAGGGTTTGCTAGTTTGTTAGTTAGCAAGATAACTCAAAAAGAGATTAAATAGATTAAATTTTGGAGGTGATCTGGATCACAGTCTGGAGCCAGGATTTTTTTTTTAATGTATTCTATATTATTATGATTGTGATTTCACTATCAATACTGACAATTATATTATTAGACTGAGCACAAACAAGCCTGATATTAAAAATAAATGAGTGGAAACAATTAATCATGTCAGGCATAAATGTAGATTGCAGATTCGGATTGCTATGGAATTATGGTCTCATTTCTGGATTAGAAAGAAATTGTTACTAGATTCTCATTTATTGAGCTATTCAGTCCTTCTGAGGGTTGTAGAGGTGTCGGAGCACACAGAGTACCGACAGGTGAAGGCAGGGCACACCATGCACACGTTGCCAGTTCGTTCACAACCATTCACTCACATATTCACACCAAAGGGCAATTAAGTTTGACCAGTTAACCTAATAAAGTGCATGTCTTTGGATGGTGTGAAGAAGCCGGAGTACCTGAAGAGAACTCGCATAGACACAGGGGGAACATAGAAAGTCCTTACAGAAGTGACCGTACTAACCTGGTGCCCAGATCAAATATAGTCATAAGCGATAACTGCTGTCATTTCAGAGAAAATTACAAAAATGTCAAAAGGGGAAAGTAAAATTGAAAAAAAAAGTTTCTATAATGAAAAATTCTGTACAGTAGAGACCAGGCCGACTATGAACAATTTTCCAGTCAAAATACATATATTAACACAAAAACATTGTCAATAATTGGATGAATTGAATGAAAAATGCCAGATTCAGGCTGATAGGAAGATGGTTACTTGTGGTGTAAAATAATAGCAAGGACGAATATTGTGATAAATATTTCAGACATTTTAAAATGACTACCTATGATATTACAAAAGAAAGAAAAAACAATGTACAGTTAAGCTAAAAAAACAAACAAAACAGAAGGGTCCAATCAAGCAGTAACATATGCACACATTTCATCCTCAACAGCTTCTGTCATGTAACCAGAGTAACTTGTATACATGTATTCTACATATTTAAGCAGGTATTTATACACACTTCAACATTATGTACAACAGCATGTGGGGAATGGTGAAAAATATCAAATTACTGTTTGGTAACGCATGGACTTGAAACAGACATCCATTTTTTTTGTTTAAAGCTTTACATAAAAATTCAAAGCAGGTGGTTCTAGACAAAAATTGATATCAATTAAACGTGTCTATTTTATTGACATGAGAATGTTGTAACTAGTGGACAGGCTGCCATAGTAACGCATGGACGACTTTTCTTTTTTTTTTTTAACCATTGTATGCGTCACCCAAAATGTTGATTTATTTTTTTAAAAACAAGCTACATATAATCACACTTAGGGATGCACCGATACTATTGGGTATCAGTCCGATACTGAGCAAATCTTTTCAAAGAGCGTCTGTGTGAGTTAGTGGAAAAGTACTGACATATTTATGACAACTACCCTCATCAATATCAATATCAACCTTAGTATCCACATTACCATTACTGACTTTCTTCTTCTTGTCAATAAACGTTACTTTTCTTCATGTTATTTGTCCAGTATCGTTAATTAAGAATGGCGACCCCTGTTGGATTGATTGAGAAAAATTCATTCCAATGCATTAAATATCAGTAGTGTTACGTTGTTCTAGTCAAACTAATGACAATGACATTAAAGCACATTTTCAAAAGTAACTAAGAACTGTAATGATATTGTTAAGTATTCATATTCGTACTTGGTATATGCAAGTACTTGTACTCAGTCTAATCACAATGCTTATTTAATGTATTTAATACTAACACACTTTTATTTCTAACTTGTGGTGGTCCATACCGATATAAGTAAATGAAAAATAACAAGTTATTTCTCTGTAACAGCTCTCAGATAGTATTTTTAAACATGATGGATTGAATACATTTTTATTTTTCATTTTACATGTTTTAGAATCAAATTTGCGCTATACTTTTATGTCTGATGCATGGATAAAAAGTAGTATAAGAAGTACAATCAATAAAATAGGTTGTAACTTTTTTAAAAATTACAAATGGTGCTTTAAAACTAAAAAAAGAGTTCCATAAAATAGAGATCTTTAGCTAATGTGTACAAATTTAGTTTTTCATGTTGATCTTCACTCTTTCTTGATCGGATGCTTTTTAGTCAAGTCGTGTAAGCATATATAACAGTGTAAATAAAATTAACCCGAAGACGAAATGAAAATGTTTGCGTAAATTATATCATGACATTTATCATTTATTTTTTGTAGCCATGTTTGTTGGCAATGACACCTGAATTCAGTTTGGTCTGTTGTCCATACAGTGTATTTTGCAGTTTTGAGGTGCAGAAACACAGACAGACCGACCCTAACGAGGGAAAGAGTAATAAGATTCCAATTAATGTTTTTGTTTTGTATGTCTACTTATCATTATTTGAGTAATTGAGTCAGGAGAACTTTATATCTGTGGATCTAATGTGTTTGTGAGTGGGTGCGTACATGCGTTCCTATTAATAGATGAACAATAGCTTGTTTTGTTGTGTGGTTATTTTCTTTCTTTATGTGGGCAGAAAAGCCACAAAAACTATCTCCCACTCTTCTGAAACAGATCTGTTCTTTCGTTGGGTGTTTTTTTTTTGTTTTGCTTAGTTTTTTTTTTTCCTCTTCCCTTTCTGTAAACGTGGATTCTAAACCCGAGAGTAGCAAAAGAAATAACACCGGCTTGAGTGAGAATAAAACAAAACTACACTACGCAGACCTTTCAACTTCAGCTTAAGGTCAGATCTTCTTCTGGCAGGTTAAAGGTTGTGAGTCTAATCACATCTTCAGTGCTGTGAGGACTCAGTGGGACGTGACAAAGATGGAGGAGAAAACCTGCTTCTCCATCATTATCTTCACCTTCTCTCTCAAAAAAAAAAAAAAAAAAAAAAAAACCCACAAACATCTTCTTCCACCCAGGAGGATTCCACAGTTTGTTAGTCATTCACTGTGTCCGTCTGCTTGTGTTTTTGTCAGAAAGGAAAAGGAGTTATTGTTTTCTGTCGGACTAATGCTCTCCTTCTGTCCATCCCCTGAGGCAGCTTTTATAACCGGTTTGTGTTTTTCCAACAATGTAAGTGTGATGAGGGGTCAGATATTTTACAAAAAGATTATTATTACCAATAAAAAAAATGGTCGTCGTTGCTTCAGACGTCGCTATAAAGTCCTGCACAGATTTTCATTTTTTACCAATGTGCGATTCTGTTCTGTAATGGTAAGATGTGGTTGTAATAAAACAACAGGCCAGGAAGTAAATTACAAACAAATTCCCTCTTGTTTTTGTTCATAATGATTTTTCATAATCCTCCAATTGTCCAATGCAATGAAACACAGGTATTAAATTTCAATACTTAATATTTGAAATCTGCTCTACAGTTATTCTAATGATTGGATGATTACATTTGTCTGTCCATAAATGTGTCTTTTCCCTACCTTTTTAAGCCTGTTTATCGATTTATGTCTTGAAATGAACTCCCCCTGTTTTTTTAGTTCTTATCATACTGCCGTTTTTCTCTCTATTATCTTTCTCTCGTTATTGCATCAGTCTGCTGATATTGTATTTATAGTAAAAGTGTGGCCATTGCTGGGATTTTGATTCTTGTGTATTGTCTCTTTTTACAGTTTTCACACCAAAAACGAGTGTGAGTGTGTGTGTTTTTTAGGCCCATTAAAAATAGATAAATCATTTCAGACAAATTGCGTCTTGTTTTTTTTTTTTTTGTGCAGTTTGTTACGTTGCAGTGGGAAAACAGGAAATAGTAGAAAACATCACAGAAGCTAGTGGCAGTGTTACAGTGGTTACAATTTAATATCTTGTCTCAGTATTATATCTATGTTTATGCTTTTCAGTATATCTTTATTTCTGTCATCCTTTCAGTGTCACCACAGACGGATCGAGTTGTGATGGACGGACTGGGACGGAAATTGTTGGAATTGCTGATGACGTTTTTCACAGCAATGTATGTCATCAGGTGAAAAATAGAGGATGCACCTGGAGCCAGTACGCACCAGTGACTACTGTGGACTCATTTGACCTCAGAAGGTATGTTGTACACTGACGACAAAAGTTAGACATTAGTAGATTTGTGTCTGGTGTGATCATCTGACTGCGTCGTTCATTATATACCCCTTGTGTATCCCTTGGGTCAATTTGACTCCATTTCACTGCCTTCGTCTATGGGATGTGGACGTGGAAGGCAGCGGAAGGGATACTTAGTGCAATTAGAGATGTTGTTTAGAGATATATAAAATTAATTGGTTTGGGGTTACCTTCATTATTAAAGAGGGAAGCATTGGTCATTACAGAATGAAATGTGGACAAATTGTGATCAACTTAACATGTTTATTCAGCCACTGAATACAGGTACAAAGAAATTGAAAATGTCATCATTCAACACTGGGTGTGTTCAAGGTGCAATTTGCCCAAAAAATAGGGTGTGTGTGTGTGTGTGTGTGTGTGTGGGTGGGTGGGGGCAGCACTTATAAACGTAGGCGTGTGGTCCATAACTAATGTAACTGACGTTAGCATGAAACAAACATGAAATTTTACATACTTTACTTTCACCATCCAGCTCCTGGGTTCTATTCCTCTATTATACAGTGAGTCTTACACAAAATGTTCACAAATACTAATGCGTATCACACTAACGCTGGGCTGGGCCCCATGAATTTGTCATATTTACCCCACTTCCCTTTACAGCACCATGGGGGGGTGGGGGGTGCTCACAGTTTGGTTCAGGTGAACGTTAATGCCAATAATGTAGGATATAGGTGGAAGAAAACTCAGTCAGTTATTTTAATTGGTTGCTTGTCCCCCCCTGAGGATGAAATTCATTGAGTTGAAGTTGGGATGCAAAAAAACAAGGGGGGGATTGATCCGCACCAACAAATTGCACCGTGGGTATGTCCACCTCTGGCTTCCAAACAAGTGCAGCGATGGTGCATAGAAGTCTTACGATCCTGTCCTGAGGGATCCGATCCAGTCTGATCTGGCACTCAGACATCTGATCGTACTGCGATGACAGTGCAGATGTTGAGCAACTTTACCACGGCTCAGACCTGCTCGTAACATGCCAATGGCACGTTCTCTGTTATATTGTAAGCCATGGCATTCTGAGCTGGCAAAAACATTTTGACGTTTTATTTGCTGCCTTGATATCGGCTGTTGACCACATCTAAAGTCAAGCCTGAAAATGTACAAGAACTTCAACTTATATTACTGATATTAGTCCAAACACTGATGTCGCACGCAACAGGAATAAAAAAAAAAATACAGCTGTTAACTGTATTACTCATTACAAAATAGGCACCTGAGAAATTAATGTTCTGGAAATTACACCACATGTTTGGACTGTGTGATTTTAATGGCATTAAGTATAGGCCTTTATCCTCAACATGATCTTGGTGAGTGTAGATCTAGGTGATTTGAATGAAGATAAAAGAAAATGCAACTACAGGAGGCTCAATTTTATATAAACACTGTTTCTTCTTCCAGTAATCTTATGGTAACTGGCCTCATTTATAATTTGTGTCAATTTGACCAAAAATGTATATGGAAGAGCTTCTGCAGATCCTGTCCCTTCTCTCAAGTAAGGTCCATGTACGTCTCCCCCTGGATGTTTCTCAAATGTACCATGACAACCTGTCATGCTCAGCTCTACGCGCCTGCAGCCAAACAGAAGGGTTCATTCCCCATCAGTGATCAGCAGCGAGCTGGCATCTGCATGCATCTCTTGTTGAAAGACTTTATTGCTACAGCAGCAACATGACAACACAAAGCGGTAGCATGTGTGCATTTTCCAGCATCTGCATACATGTGTTGGATAAATGAGTACACATGTGTCGCTGTGTCTGTGTTCATGTGTGAGTACGTCCACATTGTAGCTAAAGGCTTATATATCTCATAAACTTGGATAAAGGCAGTGGTGCAGTGACGAGTGCCTAATCTTGGCGCATGTGATCAGCCCGACCAGGCTGGAGAAATATGAGCGTTTGACTTGTTAAAAAGGATGTTCTTCACTTGGAGCCTTGTTGGCCTTGACATATCTGGGACATAGTTCTCTTTGTCAAAGCTAATAATCAATTCCCACTATGGGGATAATCTGACATCAGACCCCCACCACACATGATGCCTCCAATGCAAACCGTCGTCACATCCCCATATATTAATAACAACCAAAACAGTTACCAGTAGCAACTGAGATAACCCCATGTGGCGCTTATTCACTAGGTAGTAAACACTCAACAATAGGACTCATTTTCAGCATGTGCTTTGATGTTGGAGTTTGATGCTAATGACCCATAATGCAGCACACGAGATAGACTGCCTGCTTCTGCAAATTTGGACAAAGAAAAAGGAGCGTTCACTCCTCCAGGCTGTATATGTGTATCCAAACCAAATGACCTCTGAAGATATGGTTTTGATTAGTTATATCCAAGCACTGGCTATTTTTTATATTTTTTGTGGGGACATAACCTGTGTATGGTACAATGGCAGCAGGTGTCCCCCAGGGGGTGGTGAGAAGAGCTGGGCTGCAGCATCGTTCCTCATCTGGATGGAACATTAATAACGCAGGACCTGGGGAGAAAGCTCCATCTGGGCCAGGCCGGTGCAATGCTGAGGGGACAGACCACTGACTCCACAAGTCTATAATCCTTCACACAGCGCAGCAGCGGCCCGCAGGCTCAACTGACAAACACACACAAGTTTTAAGAACGGCTTTTTTTTTTTTTTTTCTAAATAATCAAATCCCTTAAACGGTATGCCCCCTGCTATGCCCATTTATTTCTACTCTTATGGAAAAAGATCTCTTAATTAAATGTTTGCAATGTGTGACACTATTATGAATAATTACGCAATTATTTTGTCTGCCCTTCAGCCCCTTATCCCGTGGTGGTTTTGGTGTTAAATAAATAACAAATGCCCTGATTTTCATGTAGGTGAAAAATTAGACAAGGTGAATACATTTAGTAAAGGAAATAAAATTATTCAGTGCTAGAATCAAGGGTATAATTAAGGAAAGCAAGCAAAAAAAAAAAAGGTGTGGAAAGACTTTGGTGTTTAGAAGACTGACAAAACTTAATAAAAATGACAGAAAATACAACATATTGGCAACATATTTCAGACATATTTTTAGCAGTGCCAGGTATATGGCACCAGATGGACACATGTCATACATCTGCGTGGCCAATCCACCCACATCTGGCATGATGGGAGATAATTTTGCATGTGACACTGACGTAGATAAGAGCCAGCGCTTTGTGAAAGGTGATAAAACATTTCTCAAGGGCGAAAATCCCACAAATTGAGAAAACTCCCAACAGGAAGGGTGACCCTTTTACAGCTATTTTATGGCTGACTGTTCATCTCTGGATACTTTTAAGTGGTATGATGGCTTGTTGAGTTTTTATTCTTGCAAATATTACAAAATGACAAAGTTACCACTATTGATTAACATTAGAAATAAATAAATAAAAAACCCTGAACCAGCAAAGTGAAAAAATGAACTAAAACTGAACAAAAATAAAATTAAAAATACAAATATACATGAAAATACAATGCAAGAAAGAACTAAAATAGTGATAATACGGGAGGATTGGCATTCAGCCTGAAAAATGGAACATCACATCCCCCAGTTCATGGATGTGATGAGAATTTAGCTGGAAGAATTCAGTTTCTCTATGACACTACAAATGAAAAATAATTAAATTCCTCTACAACAGTGTAGAGGACGATGTGGACACATATGCCAATCAATGCCCAATGGGGAAAAAAATCATTGCGGATACAGTACTTTTAAAAAAAGAACCTTGGATATGAAATTTCTCATCATTTTAAGGTCATTTATCTTGCTGTAATGAAACAGGATGCGTTCAATGAAAAAGGATAGTTTTTGTGTAAAATCAGTTTTATTGCAAGTAAGAAGGTTATTACCTCCTAGCCTCAAGCAATGGATAGATATAGGTAAAGGGATATTTATGATTTTCTCACTGAGATCTTAAAAACAAACAAAAGAAAATTCAGATTGTAAAAAATGAAGTTCTAAATAAAAATACAAAAACAAAACATTAAATAAATATAACATAAACAAATAACGAAAAATGATCAGGTCCCTTTTACTGACCAGGCAGTGAAACAGTGCACGTACTGTAACAGCGCTGCCCAGTGAATTGTCATTTCCATTTTTTATCACCACTACCTATAAGTGTTTGTTAATCAATAGAGTAACAGCTAGGATGCTCTCGCCCCAGGAGCCTGAAGCATCGAAGCATAAAGTGTTAACATCACCTCCGAACACATCTACTTCTCCTCTCCTCATGCCTTAGTCCATATAAATGTACTTTTGACTTGTATGTCTCTGCCAAACCCGCAGTGAAGTTAGTCATTTAAAAAAACAAAAAAAACAAAGCTAGACGCCTTAAGTTCAATTTATTCTCTTTATTACACGTAACTTTCACTGTTTTGTTTAGGGGAAAAACAGTCTGATTTTAAAGTCTTCAGGTTTTTCATGTCTTGTCTGCCACATTTAGAAAAAATAAAATAGATTATAAAAGGAGCAGCACCTTGTCTGCTCAGAGGAGAGTGTCTCGTTGTCTGCGTCTCTGCACAAGGACGACTCTATCTGCTCAAAATGTTGAGCTGTACCTCAAGGTCAGAGCTGAAATGTTTCATTCAAGAAATGTATTCCAAATGCTACACAACATCAGCGTGTTGAACAAAATGTCTCAAGGACCAAAGATGCAGCTGTTAACAGAAAAGTTTTCTATCAGGAATTTGGGTAATTTTTCATTAAATTAGTAGAAAGTTCTCATGTGTCGTCCTTGGCTCATATCTAATTTATATTCTAGGATCTTTTTGAGTGTCAGCTGTGGGTAACCAACCCTGTGAAGCCCACTGAGCGGGCCTGTCTGCCCCTTCATAAAACATCTCTCATAATGAAGATATTTTGGTGTAATTTCTTTCAAGAGGGCAGTCAGAGCGATGACTTTGATCTCCGTTGAAGGTGGAGGTGAAAATATAGAGACTGAGGAGCAGTAAATGAGCTCGGCAACGTGAAGGGGAGCATCGCGGTTCTGTCTCAGTAGACTCGTGACTTCCTGTCGACTTCTCTTTTTTTTTCTTCTTTCCCATGGAGAAGCCTTTTCCTGATTGTTTTCTTCAGTTGAAGTAATTCAGGTGCACTAGCCTGGAGCTTCCCTGACTTATGTTTATTAGTTATTCATTTCCATCAGCCTTTAGCCGCCTTGGGCAATGTGATCTGCAATGTGCTACATGCTCAGGTGTTGAACAACCCAACTGGATCATACTCTGTGTCTCTCGAGGCCTGGCAGCACGACAGTACTGGGTTCTTAATATTAGAATGTATTTCTGTTTTCACACGGAGTCTATTATGAATGCAACAATGACACATATTTAAGATTGCAGGATGAATGAAAGTTCACTTAAGGTGTAATTTTTCCACTTTAAACAGAACTGTTCAATTCGAGCCTTGGAAATTGCAAAAATCTGTAATTTAATGATCCTGTGTGGGTATGATGGTATTTTGCATTCAGAGAGAGGTACACCATGCAGAATTAAAAATTGATAATTTTTTTTAAGCTTTTGTAATATTTAAAGGGGCCATATTTTGCTAAACCTACTTTTACTAGACTTTGGCACATTGATTTGTGCTAATAGTTCCTAAAGTTCTTTGAATTTGAACCCTCCAGGTGCTGAAAAGCTATCTTTACATTCATCATGGCAAATATGGGATGGATTTCTACAAGCCGATTTAATTCCTGTGTGATTGGTTATGTCTATAATTAGTTGTGTCACGATATTTGCACATATAAGGTCAAGACTTCAGACGAACATTTGTCCGTGTACAGCATAATTGTTTGTCAGCAGCAGCGGTTGTAGTTCATACTGAAAATATGTCCAAACTTTGGTTGTCTGTTGGTTGAACGGGACAAAACAGTGCAGCCAAGAACCAGGAGGGGGAGGGGCGTGGTTCATTTGCATTTAAAGGGCCAACGCTCAAAGGGACCTTTCTGGTGTCATTAGTTAGAAATACAGTTGAAGATGGACCTGTGGGATTGAATTAATGAAGAATTCAGACCCAAGCACAGTATTTACAGTTTATGTAGACCACAGGGAAATGTTTTAAAATGCATATTTATGTTTTTTTTTTTAAAAAGCAAAATGTCCCTCTTTTAAAGTTTGTGCTTTTAAATAGAAAAAAATACAGTTTGAAGTGATCACCTTCCTTGATTCATATAGACAGAAATGGCAAATCATATCATGTTCACTGTAATCATATTATGCAACTATGTGCAATCCCACTTGTACATTAAAAAAAAAGGCTTATAATTCTCATCTGAGCATGAAAAAAATGATGGTTCTGATGTAACACTAAAGATGTCAGTATACTGTGTAGCAGAGGTATCTACAGTAGTAGTCGTTTCACTACAAATCTGTGTTCAGATCATTTACTACTATAATGAAACATGAGCTAATGCACAAAATCACGTCTTTCTTTAACATGATACATCTTGATGAAACGGAGCAAAAACAGACACGGTTTCAGTACAAGAAGACTCCCAGTTAGAAAGGTTTGTCAGGGAGCATATTAATATAAATACACACGGAAAGACTTTGGGGTTTATGTAGTGGACAGTAATGCTGCAACTCTGTGGTAAAATGCTTGCTGTTTGTTAACAATAACAGGTAGTTTATGACTTTCAAAATTATAAATTGACCTTTAATTATAAGGTCAGCAGTTTCTGTTAATTAGTCTACACTCATGCAGTGTGTGTGTGTACGTGTGTCAGAATAATTTGATCAGATAGCTCTCATGCAATGACTCAGTGATTACCTCAGATATGTTATGTGAACACGTCTGTTTGTCTGCCTCTCAGCAGGATTAAACCAAACAACAACAATTGTGATTATTTTCATGAACCTTGGTAGAATTGAAAATGTGGTTTAATACATTTGTGGAATGAGAGGAATGGTAGACTGTTGGCCTTGATGCTCTGAGTGCCCTTTTATTTAACATTATA
>JAPSES010000211.1:16721153-16738361 GCA_029822895.1 Maxillicosta whitleyi | reverse complement strand
GTACTAGCTAATATTTATAAATAACTTATTTTTGATTTAACCCCCCCCCCCCAAAAAAAAAAACAACAACAAAAAAACAAAAAACAAAAACAAAACAAACTAAACCCAACAACTTTAACATAAGACACTATCTAATGTTAGCTCCATTAACACACTGTCATTAAAAAAGACAGCTGAACTTAAAAAATGTAAAAGAATTATTCATCACAGGTAAAGTAATTATCTAACATCATGGTATGGATTTTTCCTAACCAGAGCATCCATTAATAAGTGACTGACACCGGCAGAGTTCCGAAGTGTATAATATTGCCTCACCATCCACACAGGAGGGTTTGTTGCGTGTCGTTCCAGCCACTTTTCCAGGTAAACAGGAGCACTTGACTGTCTGTGAGCGCTCCTCAATGCGATTCTTGTTACAGCATCGGTGAGCAGCAATCACCTCACATGTACCTCCCTCTGCAGAGAAAAAATCAGACACAGAGGCTCAAGGTCACTGCACTGGAAAGACTCATTAGGCATATGCAAGAGAAAATTCACAAGTCCTCATGTTTCTTCTTTATTTTCAGTAACTTTGTGATTACAGTGTGAACTTCATGTACATCTTTTATTAAAATAATAATAATAAAAAAGTTATAATGAAGGACAAGCTCAGGAAAACAACTCAGGTATCAGGCATTCATTGAGCACTTAGACTCTAAGTATGTGTAACAAATTGGCCCTTGAGGCATCTCAATTATGTCATCTAATTGCTTCTCACTCATTACTGGCTGTTCTCACTCCATACAAATCTGTACTGGATAAAGACCAAATCATACACTCGGTATGTGTTAATGTGCTTGTCCTTACATCCTTGATCTCTTACATGTATTTTTAATATGATTAAAAATAGATAAATGCTTGTCTTGGTTAATACTGTGAGTGCCACTTGATGTAGTTGACAGGAGACGTACTGACTTCAAGCCTTTTTGAATGAGGAAATACAGTCTATACTACACAGCATTAACTCCAAAGCAGAGGTGACATCAGTCAGAGCAATGCTGTACAATAGGTTCCAGTCTGACAAAGGAGGATGTCAAAAAAATTCAGTGAAAAGAGAGGCAATATGTGCCGATGGCGGTAATGGGTCAAAATAACAATCGGGAGGACTGCCCAGGGGAGGGAGAGGGGTGATGGAGCTGAGGGACATCCTGCAATGAGTGAAACAGTGAGAGAGAGAGAGAGAGCTAGAGGACAAGGTGTGTCTAGCTGCCAGGGACCGGCCATGCCAGTGAGTAATGAGGGAGCCACTGGAAGTGCCCCCTTCACACAATTATAAAGCGTGGGGCTAATGCAGCCAGCGGAGCTGCAGGAGAGAGACCCTCCATCACTGCTCTCCTCTTTCCTTACGCCCCAGGAAAAACTCTTTATCTTCCCTTGACAGCCACCGCAACCGACACCAGTGTCCAACAATTAAACTGGAGCTCATCCCAGGACAGAGGAGAGGAGGAGAAAAGAGCAGGAGAGGAGAGGACAGGAGAGGAGAAAAGGAAAGGAGGAGAAGCAGAGGAGGAGAAAAGAGCAGGAGAGGAGAGAGGAACAGGAAAGGAGGAGAGGAGATCTTATATTTTCCTATCTGCAGAATGAATAGGTGTAAAAAAGAGGAAGACAACCAAATGCCACATTCTATCTTGTTTGTGCCTTATTTCACACGGCCAAACCACATTTTAAAGAGGACATCCTGCCGTGGTGAGAAGATGCATTTGCTTTCCCTGGCATGACAACAACTGGTGTGTGCTTCTCTGGCTAGTTTAGTTGTGCAAATGTTTGAAATGGCTCGGGTCATGAATTACGGAACTAAGCTCCCAGCAGCATAGACAAGTTTGGCAACAGTTTTCTTCTCTCATTCCCATCAATGTCTACCGTGGCCAGACCAAAGGCCGGCGAGTCCTGGATTAAAAGGCAAACATTTGCAGTCCTGCCGGACTGTGCTGTCGTGCAGTATTAATGTCACTCTCTCAGCGCTTGTTGTTAGATATTTCTGGGCAGGAGGAGGCAGAACATAGACTATAAAAGTGAGGAGCGAAATCCCTTGAGTGTGCTAAAACTCCAAACCCCACAATGTGTTGGCTTGTTGAATATTTTACTGACAGCTTCCTGACCTGCAGACTTGCTTTCAAGTCAAGCAGATCTTTGAATAAGTGAGAACCTCGCATTGCGTCACTGAATACTGAATGGATTTCAGTTCTCTCAGTGGGCTCCTGTGGCTGATTTGTGGTATAGTACTACAGAGGTGTAACAAGCAAACATCTGGCAAGACAACAAAAGGCAGCAATTCTCCTATTTGTATCACATCCATCCCTGTGCATGTCCTGCTGCGAATACTGGATTTGTTTTTTTTGTAAGGACTACAGAGAAATCCTATTTGTATAGGTATATTCCAATGTTTGGATTGATCTTTTTCAGTCTAGGGTGTGTATTTCATGAAAATGAACTTTCATTATAAAAGCCATTCAGTCATTTTGGGTGACAATAACCTACTCTTTCTGTCTTGGTTGAATCACATCACTTCGCCCAGTCACTATCTTATCACTCTTCATTCAAATGATGCTGAAAAACATAGTTTTGTCCTGTAAAAATGATTTAACCTGATGATTATATTAAAAAAACAGTGTATTTTGCCAAATGATCAGGTAATTTAGGAATGTGACTATTTTATTCTTCCATTTAACCTGTAGATGGAAAAAGATAAAGTATATTTATATATAGAAAGCGTAAAAAAAAATAATTATGATCATTATGACCCAACACCCACACATGGTTGAAGGGGTGTCCGCTGTGGATTGAGGTCTAGTCATCAGCCAGGTGGACATTAGGCATGATCGCTATGAACCATCTGCTATGTTGAGGAGACACCGGTGTAAATGGCTTCATAATAACTCTACCAGTCAGTCACAAGAGCCACTTCGACGACAAATGGCCACTTGGACTAGACGTAATTCTATTCAGGTAGCTGGAAGCGCCTGATGGGGTAAATGACCATCCATTATCTGTGTCTGAGTTTGTTTGTGGGTGTAAATGCGTCTGCACGGAAATTTATATTCATGCATATGATGTGTCATAACAGATATTTTCTGCTCAAATACACAATAGCTTCCACGTGTGCGTTCAGGTGCAATATTGTACCCCAACGACTTGAGACATAAGTGCGAGTTGTGATGGATGTAGTGCTCAGAGCCTGTCAGGCAGCTAAAGGGGTTAAACCAACCTGCTAAGATGGAGTGGGTGGCTGTGCACTCTAGCCTTTGGTGAGGGGAGGTGAAGGGCATCGAAGGGACCATTGACTGGTCATTTTTCTCCCGGTGGCCCACAGTGACAGCAGCCATTAAATGACTGGATGAGGTGATTATGTTTAAGGAAATCAATGCTTCATTGTTTTCAGCTTAGCCCAACGGCCAATTAGGAACTGTTAATGAGGGAAGGCTGTAAAATGTGGAGGTGTAGATGCATGCGGAGAGGGACTGGAAGCTCAAGACTCAAAGACATATTTCAGACTAGACTCTTTCTAGAAAGCACACTCGGGTTCCACTGCCGTTTATTTTAGGGTTGATACCAATTATTAGTATGGTAATTGAGCAGAAAAGATATTGCTGTAATTGTTTTAAACAAACCTTAGAATAATTTAATAATAAGACTTGTTTTAATAAGTTTAATAAGTGCAGGGAGCTGTACTTTATATACAGTTAAAGTGACAATTTTTAATACATAAAACAGCTCCCCAAAGTTCTATAAAAGTAAGAATAATTACAACTAATACAACAAACGTGTGCTGATATGGGTTGGCATTAGTACTGTTGATTGAACAACACCAGATTGTGGAGCAAAAATCACAGCTGCTCAGTGCGTCAGGTGTTTACGTACATAGAGAGGCAAGTGAATCACAGTCAAATAATGTTCCCTTTATATTAATTAAATGCTGTAATTGAAACTATCATTAAAAATGCACAATATTGCATCCGGTAATTGAAACCGGTCTGATTAAAAAGTTGATGTCTAATGAACAAGGAAGGTAATTTTCATGGAGCTTGAAAATTATAGCCCCAAAAAAATGTTAAAGTGATTCACAAAAGTAAAGTTCACATGTAAATCCCTTGCTTACACACACACACACACACACACACACACACACACACACACACACACACACACACACACACACACACACACACACACACCAAGAGCTACAACTGCCAGCCTTCTATCGCAGGGTGCATTATTTTTCTGCATAAACTCAAGGTCAGAGTAAAAGTTACATGACAGTTTATTTTGTGACATCAAATGACTCCAGGCGCAGAACTCTGAGAATGACAGATCTTTTTATCTTCTGAGTGATGAAGAACGTACTCCACTGGCAAATGATTGCCCTCTGATCTCTGATTTTTTATTTTTTTTTGACAAAGACATAAATAAATGCAGGTGCTTTTGACAATGCCACCACTTAAAAAAAAAAAAAAAAAAAAAAAATCACCCTCCCTCCATAACACCTTGGCTCAACTTCTGCATAAACAGCTATAATCTATGCAGAATGGCCAAGAGCAGTAATCACCCACTCCCCATCAATGAGTATTTCTGTCACCTCCTCTCTCTCTAAATCTCTTTAGCGCTCTCTCATCGCACTTCTCTCACTGCCACAGTTCTTAAGTAATGACATATGGCCGAGGGAAGGAACATACCAACCGGGAAAACGTAAGCCTCTCAAGGACTCGTCATAACAACTTAATCAGTTGCACACTCAGGTGAAAATGAGCTGTTTCTGTCTCTATGCTGGAGCGACTGTTTTGTGTTGCCAGCCAGGCAGCTGCTGCATCACACAGAGTCTGTCTTTCTTTACACTTTCTCCATCTCTGTAGGATTGTTACTGCTTCTCAGTGTGTCTGTTTAATTGCCAGATATCCAGTGTCTTAGTTACTCTAATTGCCAATCCGCATCTCAGGTGGCAACAGACGCTATGGTTTCCATTGTCAGAAAATAAGTGTAGACATATGTAGAGCTTAGAAATTCCAACTGATGCACGGTTCATTGTCAACATGCAGAGTGAGAGCTGCATTTCAAATTATCTCTGAAAATGATAGATATTTGGAAGACAAATTGAGACACTTGCAGTTGCCAAATGCTTTTATTCAAGTGAACAAAGTTAGTCTGTACCGTGAGCCAGAAAAGTCAATTCAAACCCCCACAAAGTTTTATTAAGCAGAAGATTGTTTATCGAGTTTGTTTATTTCTGTCAGCTTTTGTGCTGTGAAATTACGCACAATAGGAAATTACTTTTTTATGACTCGTGATACACAGTTTTACACATAATTTAAAGCATCATATTTAAAAGCTGTCAAATAAGACTCCAATCACAAAAGCTTTATTCTGTTTGTCTCCATTTGTTCTGTGTTTTTCAGATTTACAGGAAGAAAAAAAAAAAGAAAGATATTAATGATCTGTTTCAAGAGGCAAAGGCATCAAAGAGGCTTTAGGCCAGTTGTCCCTCTGCATATATGTTTAATGATTCTTGTCAGAATTTAGCTTTTCATTACTTAAACATCAAGTTGGCACTTCATGAACATCCGCCTGATTACTTGGGGCAACGTTTAAACATGCTACAAAGTACCGTGGAGTGGATTCCAAATGGAGGCCTTGAAGGAATTGCCAGAGAACAACTTTCATGTCCTCCGTCTTGGCAATGAATAGCAGTTATATATTTCATCAGAAAATTACACAACCTTCATTTATTGCTAAAACTCTTGTAGCTTTATTACGGGACAAAGATGAGATAAACTATGTGCATAGAGCCATCACTGGTGTGTAAAAGTAGATTTATTCTCATAGTGGTCTATTTCCATAGTCGCAGCAATGCTCTCTGAAGTGCACCTCTTAGAACATAAAGAGGATATGTGAAAAGACAACTGTGTGTGTAAAGTATATTTCTACGTATACTGTATGCCATATGTGAGCTCTGCTATAGTGACACAGAGCACGGGTTTGGACACTGAATGAGCATACAGGATTTGTTTATTGTAAAGTACAAAAAGAAAGCTTGAATTCTTCTTTTTGGTCTTATGCTTTGGTTACTTCTACTGCTGACGTTTTTTGGCCATGGGAGTAAAATCATCCACTAGGGCTTGAGCCCCGACCACTTATTCTCACTCTAAAGCCCTTTCTAAGAGCGCTGAGTCTCGCCGATGAATAATAAAAGGTAGCCTCAAGGAGGAAGTCTACCAGAGAAGTTTGCACCCTTTCCCACTAAACACATCTAAAGCAGTGGGAGGATTGCCAGCTTGTTGTTTTTTTTTTTTTTTTTTATGGCACTGAATGTCTCTGTGAATAACAAACCGATTAATCTGAGCCATTGTTAACCTCTGTTTATGTTATCTCACCCCCCCCCTGACCTTCACGTCACAGCTGCATCAGGAGCTGAAGTGGATCCCCCATTTATCAAGTGCCCATCAGCATCCTGTTGCAGTGAACCGTATGGTCTCTCTGACCTCAGCCAGGGTGCAGGCTTCAGGCTGGTTTCTCACTGACCCTTCTGTGGCCTGGATTTCACTTTCCTCCTGAGGCAGCATCACCCACAGTAATGGGAGTAGACAAACAAGTGGACATAGCAGATACAGTAGTGCCTGGAGCTATCGCAAACCTGAAGGGGGGTGGGCAGAGCGGGGAGAGGGGTAGGAAAAAAAGGAGTGGGGAAAAAGACAGTCCAGAGCTCAAGCTGACTGACAGGAACCACTGACCCAGCTATAGTGAAGTCACATGAATCAATGTTGTTTTTCCCCCTCTGCTGGTATGGCTTACTTCTAGATCTAGTTTTACTCTGACAGAATACTGAACACCACGCAAGTGTGGGCTGGTTTAAAAAAGGAAGGAAAAGATAGAGGGGAAAAACATTAAAAGAAAAATCTTAGTATGAACTTGGCTCTTAGCAGATATTCTTCATCTGTAAAAATGGGTTAAAGGAGTATTGTACAGCAATTGCACCACTGGTGGTAATAGTCTTGACATCTTTAACACGTAATTCCATTAGTACGAATAAGAGATGCTGCTGGCCACGGCCCTGGTCGATTCTTAATCACCTGTATGGGTTTCCTCTCGTGGGCCTGTATGATTCCAGTGCTCACATCTTTATGGTTATTAAAGTTAACGATTGCTGCGTGCCTCATTTACCAAGGCTCTATCAATACCAGTTCAGCACCATGAAATTACCCCAGTCCAGAGGGAGCAGCATGACAAACCGGATTAAGAAGGTCTGTCTAATGCCTTGGCATATATAACTCTCCGTGTCATGGACTCAGGCTGCCACAAGAAGACCCTCTGCCAAGCCCAAGCACACTGAAGGGAGAGGCACTGTTGACAGCCATTACAGCTTAAATGTCAATTCTAGCTTTTATTACCTACATGGTTGTTCAGAAAAGCAATGAAAAGTAATAGCTGGCAAAGATGAAAAAAAAAAAAAAAACCTAAAACAGTGCTTTGGAGAAAAGGCATTAAAAGTTCTCAGAAGTTACCTTACAGATGAATGGACAAAGGAGGATGATTATGGTAAACATATGCAGGATCTAACCTACTTTTCTGATCTTTCAGGTGTAAGTATAACTTTGTTGATGCCGTGTTGTAAGTTATTTTGTGCAGAGAACGACCACGTTGCATTTAAATGTGGTATCAAAATAAAGCTGCGGTAAAGCATTGTGTGCTTTCACCTACATCCAGCTTATCTTATTTCCGTGACAGCAGGGTGAATCCAGAAATAGTGTAGAGCAGTGCCAGAAACAGTAAAATACTAAATTTACTGTAAGCTGTCGCACTCACATAAAGAGACGTATTAGATAAAGTCAGCAAACTTATATTTATCACTTCTTATTTCTCACTTTATTCCTCACTTCTGGTGTGTGTCTGTGTGTGTGTGTGTACACTCTTGTGCCATTATAAACCAACACAACCATCAAATCAAAGTGTGCAGGTGTAGCTGCAGCACTTTGTGTTTTACTGCACCCTTCAGTACAGTTGGCGGTCCTGACCTCTATCCAATGTCCATATGACACAGGTCACTGCTCGCTCTAAATGAGAGTTGGATGGCGAAATGAGCAACTAAATTGTCCATTCAAAATCACAAAGCGCCCTTTTTGAACAGCACCATAGGGCAGCCTTCAAAAAGTGACGTTCCTTGGAAGAAAACAATTGGATGCTGTGAGCCCTGGAAAATGGCCTGAATACAGACCATGGGTTTCGGTTCACCTCTCCAAAGTAGAAAACTTTTTAAGAAGGGCCAAAAGTAAAGTTTCTAAACGCTCTATAGGACGGTCTGTTAAGACACAGCAATCACGCATTGTGGCCTTCTGCGTGCTGATCCTGGGACTACATGTCACCCTAGGTTCAGACAAGGTCCGCCTGGATTACACACAATGCATTATCTAATATACATAATGCATCAGCAGGCACTTAGCATCAAATTATGGATGCATGCAAAAAATCCCTGAGTAGTGTATGTGGAGAAAGGGCACTTTGCTTTGCAAATAATCTGCCCACTTTCAGTAAAGCTGTAGAATCAGGGATTCGCATGATTTTGCATAACTGAGCTCTATATGGAACAAATGTTAATAAGCTCATATCCCTCTCACTGGCATGCTGGCATGTTTTATCACTGCCATTAAGCAGTAATGCAGCTGGTAACTGCTCACTGTCTGTTTGTTAATGCTGCTGTATATTACTTATTTATTCAGCCATTTGTTTTATTGTAAATGCTTGTAGACACAAACAGCATTTAAAATATACAAGGAGACATGCTTGACCAAAACACATAAAGCAACTGCAAGAAGAAATGTGGCTAGAAAGCTGTGAATAATGCTCCTTTTGTGTTACTGACTATACAGATTTGGGCCAAAGAAGACCATTTTCAAGCACATTACTTCTGTCTAACAAACTGAATGCGTCAAATTTGAGGCTTCTGTTCACAAAAGGCTTACACATGTTGCTTGCGATTCCAATCCTCAGATCCCCCATTTAGGTTCAGTATCAGTGCCTGACAAAGTGTTTTCCTCTAAACATCACATTAAAACAGATATTGGCTTTTATATTTCGCATTTGTGAGCAGATAATTGTATGGCAGGCCATTGATCAAATTCCTAAAGACCGACATCTACATGACGATCAATCTAATTGAGAGCAAAAGGGAGGAAAATCAATGTGCTAAACACTTAGCACCTGTTCGACAATGCAGTGCAACAATGTCAGATGAGGCATTTAGTGGCTGACCTTGCTCTTGGTGGTGGCAAGGACAGCAGTGGGTTGGAGTCTATAAAGACAACAAAAACGCTGTCATCTAAGAGTCCTGATATATCATGGCTTAGAAGTGATATTTATTTTTTTTTTTTGGTTAGATTCAGATTGGGATTGTTATTGATCTCTAGGGGAAATTTGGTTTGTGCCTCAGCTCATGAAAAGAAGAAAGACAATAAATTGAAATCAAAACATGCAATCAGTGAATTATTATCATTATGGTCAATCTTCAGTTTAATCTCCAGGTCTATCTATCATCGACTGGGGTGTTGTGCAGTCTGAGGAGACTGGGGGGGAGAAAGGATATTCTGTAATGTGCAGTCCTGCAGTGCAGTGAGGTGAATCACTCTTTCTGAACTGTGACGCCCTCCACCTTAGTTACTGTGAATGTCTTCGTGCTCCTGTTGTATCAACGACTCAAACACAATACACGCAAAACTTGTCATTAGTCTAATTGAATCTGAACTATGCACGTTTGCCTGTTTGAGAGCCCTGGATGTGTTGCATAGTGTATAATAATAGGTTAGAAAACACTACATGATGTGAAATGACATGAATTTATTATTTAACACATATTTTTGCCACAGCATTATCGTTATTGGAGCTTCTTTACAATACAGTTAATTATACCTCTCAAAGTACTGCAGATAAGTTTGAAACCAAGTCCTATCATGACAGAGAATGTAGCCCATTGAAAAGTTACTGAAGTACACGGTGTACACCAGATTAACTTTCGACCAAATAGACATCAGACAATGACAATCTTTTGTGTCACAGAGCTCTAAAATGGGTTTCCAACCTATTTCTTTACCTTCGGGTAAGAATTATAGCTATGACAAATTACTATATCAGAGATGGGTGGCGGGCGGGTTGGTGAGGGTAAGAGTGAGAGAAAATGGGGAGCATAGTTATTTGCAGACTCTAAAATCAGAACAATATGAGAACTGGAACACAATTTGGCATCAGATTACTCACAGCGATATCCATCAAAACACACAATTCAGTCACTCAATATCATTACTGTCGGCTTGATAAGCTTTTAAGCTGAAGATAACATCTTGATGAGGCAACACAAGTGGGAGAAGAGTCTCAGTCTCATCTGTTTCTATTGTTGAGGCAGCAACATAGACGATTGAGCCTGGTTTTTACATGAACCAGAGCAATGACTCAGAAGATTCATTACAAAAATGATTGACAAGTTCATCATTAGCAAAACACCATCTCACATCTCCACAGAAAAGAAAGACAACAAAAAAAACATCCCCCAGTCTTGACATATCTTCAAATCAATACTTTTGTATTCTGGAAGTGTTTGTTAAGAGTTTTTATGGCTCACATGTTTTCTCTGAGTGTGGAGATAATATTGCAATCAAACATTTTTCAGCTCCCTGTGGCTCCTTATCAAATGTTTTATTATTGGGAAGGTGTCTCTGTGAATGCTGAAACTTTCACTCTCCTCTCTTTGACTGAGAGTGATTACTTCATCTTTCATTGCAGCCCTCTGCAGAGAGGAATCAATCACGAATTGAAATATGTCATGATTCAGTCACAGAAACTATCCCCCATCTAAGAGATTAAATATCACCCGTAATGAATGACAAGAGTCTTGTATCCATTAATTATACAGATTAGAATCATGACTTTGTTTTGAACTTGTGCTCACGCTGATTCCCAAGGTCAGCCTCACTTCCAAGAGGACTTAATTATAAAGAAATAAAAGCAGTGAGTGAATTAGTTTTTGAAACAAATTATTTGCATGTTTCCATCCCTGCATAACATGTTTATGCAAAGTTATGGTGACAGAATGAATGAGTTTGCAGAGTCCTTTATCAACACAATGGCCCGATATTCATGTACAATTGCACAAACCCTTGGCAATATATTGTATTGTAACTGTGAAACCCTTATGTGGGGATGAAATGAAAACCTGATCTCCTCATCAGTCTTGCTTCTACATACCTATAAATTTGATCTGTGCCACCAGGGTGGACTGTGAAATCATGTGGCTGCACATCAAAGTGTGACTGCACTCAGTGTGCATACTAATGCAAGAGCAATGCATCCGCTGAGTTGTGTGAAGAAGGAAAAAGGAGAAGAGGGAGAGAGAGTGAGTAAGAAAGCAACCAGAGAAAATCTCCCATCATAGAAAAATAAATATATTGGAAAAACTGAATTGTGTTGACATTTAGTGAATATTTTATCCAGGAGAAAAATAAGGTTAAACAGAATTTTAAGGTATATAAAGGTTTGCCTTGACTGCTTTTTCATGTGTGGATCTACTTTTGATCCACAGATTGTACTTGCAAAAACACCTCTCCTCCCTACCGCACATCAACTTGTGAAGAGATATGACTGGTACAGTGCCAAAAGCAGCAGTCACCGTGTGTATCCTCTTTATCCATCATATCCGCTGCATCATTTCCCTGGTCATTGCCTGTGTACTGGTGGTGCTCCAAGTCGTGACTGTGGGATCAGATCAGAGCGAGGAGATAAGTGATTGTCTCCTGGCAGATAGACGAGCAGGCATGACAGGCGATGAAGAAAGCAGCCTCTGCACACCACTTCAGTAGATGCTCTCTCTTTTTCTGTCTGTCCTGTCTCTCTCTATCCATATATCCATCCGCCCATCTGTCCATCCATCTATTGCTCTCCAAGGTAGGTCAAAAGAAAGATCCTGCTTGGCAGGTCATTCTTCACTCTGATGAAGCCGCTTGTTAGACTCATCAACTCCACACACACACACACACACACACACACACACACACACACACACACACACACACACACACACACACAGTGGTCTACTATCTTTCACTCTAATACTCCTCTTAGAATGTCTCCATTTCATTTTTCTTACTTCCCATCTCCTCTCTTCATGTCTCAGGTCTTTCTCTCATTAAAAATCAGATTTCCAGCAGGAGAATATAAAAGGATGCTGTGACATCTGACCTGACTAACTGTGACGTGTCCAAATGGGGGGCAGACCAAACTGTGGACAGGTTTTCATTACCTTTGGTTACTGACCAGAGGTCACAGGAGCTCAGCGGCTCAACAGTAGGAAGCCGTTTCAAAAATCAGGTAACAGCGCGAGTCGGAAAAAAAACATCACAAAGATGGCCAATTAAAGCACAATTCTTTTGTGTTACATTCAGCATGATGTACATATGAGAGTGCTCCTAATTGGGAACTAATGAAATTGTACTGATTGTCTTTTGTTTGACACTGTATGTTTTTGATTAATTTCATCATGGTATAATTTGTACATTAATTTTACATTATTGCTCTGATCTGTCAACACATATGCACTCTAAACAGAAGAAAATGCAATAACAATATTTGCCAGCTGTTTCTAGCACACAAATCAAATTAGAGTGCAGCTCTCAAGGCTCAGCAACAGATGGTTGATCACAACGAGAAGAGAGTAAATCCCCGGTAGTTACTGTACTCCTCCGGTGTTTATCTCCATGGACTCTTTTGGAAGAGCTCCATTATTTGTCCATTCTCGCAAGTGGTGGCATTTTGCAATGGTAAAGTGCCGTATGTTTTAAAGCAGACACACTCATTCAGCCATATACAATGGGAGCTTGTTTAAACGTGGTTAAAAGGTCTCCTATCTTTGTTTCTCAGAGTTGTTGTGTCTGAGGCAGATGCAGACTCTTTTCAACATAGAAATGTCTTCAGACCCGCCTGCCTCTTTTGGAATTTAATTAATAACCTTTAGATTTGGCATGTGGCCTTCTGACAATACTGCAGCATTTTGTTGTCGTCATGAGTAGAACTTGGCACACCCCATCTCTGGCCCCTCTAACTCCTCTATTGGCATCAGCTGGAGGGTTCTGATAATGGAGGGAAGAACACAGACTGTGGTGTGACCTATTCAGGGTTCAATCTCTAACCTGCGTCATTGAGAGGCTGTCACTCTACCTGTACAACACGAACTCCATAAGAGCAGGTGCAAATCTGTGCGAGACGTTTCATTAGGAGACGTACTAATCTCTTCTTCACTGCTGTTTGTTGGCATTCAGCTCATTTTTGTCGTGTTACTCCTCTTTCATTTGTTACCCTGGTTATTACTTCTATCTAAAATGCATTCCATTCACTGCCTGATTTATTGTCTAATTTTTGATCAATAATGACATTTTTTCCAGATCACAGCCAATTAATTAACACCCATAAATATAAGCAATGAAACAATTGACGATATAAATAATTTTGGGTAAAGCCCTGTGAGAGACTAGATGAAAAAGATGAAAAGAGACAAAAGGAGCTGGGAGTCTGATGAAAAGACAGATGGAACAGGTTTCCAGCCAACAATCTCACCATACTGTTGTGTCTCCTTGTGTAAAGGCAAATTTATTTTTTCTCCTTTCTTCATCAAGACTAGGTCCCTCAATGACTTTGTCATAACTTTTACTAAAACTTTCTTCAAGGATAAAGTTTAACAAAACTTTTCCACCATATGCATTTGCTTCTTCTTTTCTTCCAAAACTAAATTTAAATCAGCCCTGTTAGAATCCTTGATTTTCAATCTCAAAACTATTGATGCTTAATCCATGCAGGATAAAAACTCTTTAATCAAAGTCAGTAAATTAGATCATGTCTGGATTCTAATAAAATATGAGATTTTTCCAATATTGGAATTAAACATAAAGACTAAACAGTTAGAAAAGAAAGATTTGTTTTTCTTCTCTTTTACTCCTTTAACTTAAACTTCCTTCACTCAGCCAAAAAGACAGACCTTAAGAACCCAGTGAGTTAACTATCATAGAATCACCTGTCAAATCAATCAATCTGTGTTAATGACAGAAGTCATGTCTCGCACTACAAATGCTGAGGCCTTGAATATGACACAAGGTTTTACACATGGTGTCACACCCATCCGAGGACACAGAACAACAGTGGAGTTAAAAAAAAAAAAAAAAAAAAAAAAAAAGATTTATTTATTTATTTTTAACTTCACCGGGTACAGGTTTCTGATCTACCGATCGGTGCATCTGCTGTAGTGTAATGTAAAAGACATTCATACCTGTCAGATAAAACATCAAGTCTAAGTGGTTCATCATCCATACAATAAAAAAGTATTTCAGTGCTCTGCACTTTAGATCGCAGCGGCTCTGTTAGAACAGAACAAAGGCCTGTCATACTGCTATAAGTAATTCTCCATGATGTGAGAAGGCATATGGATGAACTAATTAGGGACGGACTGTGAGAGTCCCGGTTTCCAGCTGCGGGCCACTAACTACACTGGCCAGGTAATGAGCTGAGCTGAAGACAGTGGAGTCCCTATAAACCGCTACGGGGGATGCCCAGCTAAGATGTACATCCTAGAGATGTGTTCTTTCAACATTTACAGTGGCATGTAGTCTGCAAGGTGCACGGCTCTGCCCCCACAGCAAAGCGCTGTTAATGAATCAATCAATTTCTCCCAGATAAATCACAGTGAACGCCTCGCAACGGCCCACTGTCACCATGATGAATTCCTTCATTTCATGTAATAAGCTAGCTGGGAAGTGATTTATCCCTAGTGCGCAAGGCAGCTATATACAGCAGTGGACAGAGGCGAGAGATACAAAATGAAGTGTAATATGTCATTGAAATATTTCCTGTGCAGTCAGTGAATAAGGGTGAGCTACAGGAAAAACACCTAAGTCCAAAACCTAGTCAATATCAAAAGATTTCACTCAATCTCCAGGTTGACGCCGCCAGCCAGCCAGCCAGGATATTCAGTTGAACGCCTGCTCCTATGCTGCACTAAGGTTGCTCTGCCTTCTATGACATCGGTGAAAAGCTGACATTTTACTTGAATTATGCCCTGAGCCTCTTCAAGACTTGTGTTCTCCCTACTCCTTTTACTCCAGAATGAGACAAAGATAAGTGGGAGTAAGGACTATATTGTAATGCTATTGATTGCTTTTGTTCTGCCCTCGTTCAGGACCAAGATTAAGAGCTGTTGAGATTTTTTTTTATGCAAAACTCCTCTCTGGTTAAGTAGGAGACACTGCGTGCTAATCAATTTAAGCCACTACTGAGCTCAAAGCATCATGCATAACAATTCCCTCCCACTTTGTGTAAAGGATTGTATTCTTATGGTTTTGTGCTTATCCCACTTAAGTGATGCTATTACTCGACTGAAGTCCATCTGCCATTCGACCTCACAAGCCTTGTAACACTATAGTAATAGCATAGCGAGTGGCAGATAACACCAAGTATTATTTTCACAGTGAAAGTGTTATCATGCACTCATTTGATCCTTTAATGTTTCACTCCTTTTTTTTAAAATATGATAAAGGCTTTGAAAAAAACACACAACTGAGAGTTGAAAGAAGAACAGAAAGAAATTTAATTAAATAAATTACAGTGAATGAAAGTGAGTCGTATCAAACTAATGGATAATTCTGTATGAATAAAGAAACGCCTGCATCTATAATCATTAATCATATTTATATTAACGTTTTTGAAAGATTTATATTAAGCAAACTCCATTGATGATTCCATTTGTTGAAATGGGAAAAGGCTTGCGGCATTTTTCTCTCTGTTCTCTGTATCAAAATATCTTCTACTTTAATTTATGACTCATTAGGAATCTATAGTAGTGAAAGTAATAATGGAACTGTTTCCTAGTTTTCTGCAGAATGAGATAATTGGAAGTAAGACATTAGGTAGCAAGTGGTCAGTAAATGAAAATTATATTACCAGGTGAGCGCTTTTAAAAGATGCTACTCAACCCTGACTCATTAGTTTCAGTTGAGCTGTTGTGTGGGAACGCATTGCATGCATCGCAGATGGATCGAAGCTTCAAAATATCCACCGTTATTTACTGTTCTCCAGGTTACCAAAACTACTGTGTTAAAAATAGACCTCCGTTTCATAAATTACAATGCAACATTCCTTTTCACCTAAAACTCCAAGTTCACAAATGAGTCCGTGTGAATTTGCCCCTCAAGAGCTGTCTAACACTCTCCCCCCTCATTACCACCATCTTTATGGTGCTATCTGATAATTAATTAAAAATAAATGAGATATTCCCTGAACTTATGGGCTGTAGAAATCGAAAGGTGATGTAGGAGGCTGTGCTTTAACGACTTAGGCAGGGTGATAATTAAGAAGCTGTCACCGTTTGTTACCTTGTCGTCGTACGCCTGTGTATGTGAGCATGTGTGTGTGAATAGATACGAGCCCTCTAATGTCTTAATATGCGTCTGAGGTTCCATTGGAGTTCAAAGGTCACCATTTAATTATACTGCAGCAAATACTTAATTTTCAATTATGATGGCGCAGGGGAGCTCACCTTGAAAAAGGACGAGTCAGAGACAGGGCGACAGAGCCCCTTCTAACCTTTTCAGAAATGGTTTTCAGGTTTTTTTAAACAGTGGGTTTTGTCAGTGCGGTTGATTTGCATTGGAATGTAGCATAATGAAGGTCTTGTGTTAGGTGACCCTTTTTATTTCTGGCTTAGGGGACTTAGGGGTCATGCTTCTGGGATAAACTAAGGCTGCAAAGGAATCTGTCTTTTACTGCTGTAATTAGACACAAGCACACACACACACACACACACACACACACACACACACACTCACGCACACACAATTGTACTTGCAAATAAATACGTCTCAGTAATATAATAATAGCATTTCCAAATCATCTACTTTTCTTCTTCTGTTCTGTTGCCATTACAAAGCACATATTGTTGTGTACACTACAAATTTACACTTCTTGAACTTTTCAACTTTGACCTCTTACTCATAAGGAGTTCATAATGCAGTTTGTAACGCCGCTACAGTTCAGTCGATGTGACACATATCCTGTTGCACAGAACGTTGTAGGTGGGTACAGTATATTTTGGGGTTATTAATAAAAACAATCAAAGACAATGACAATTAAAATGTTGAAAAGGGATGGTATGTATATATA
>JAPSES010000211.1:16692073-16707201 GCA_029822895.1 Maxillicosta whitleyi | reverse complement strand
CACACTCTACCCCTCCACCAAATTTGATGGAAATTGGGTCAGTAGTTTTTGCGTAATCCTGCTAACAAACAAACAAACAGACACGGGTGAAAACATAACCTCCTTGGCGGAGGTAAAAAAAAAAAAAAGTAAGGACTCATTACATTACATTTAGACTCATAAAACACTAACCATTTTCAATCAACATTCATAACCTACAAGATACACATACCATTGTATTTATCTACAGAGATTCCTGCTCTGTGCCAGTGTCACCTTCTTATGTTGTTGAGTTCAGATCTTCTACTGAATGCATCCTTTGGCCAGTGTTTGTGTAGCCCACATCAAATAACATTTGCACTCTAGTGTGAATTAATTAACAAACATGAAACTGGCCAAAACATGAAGTCAAAAACAGCTAAAAAAGTAACTTGTTCCCAAAGAAGTCTGAATGAAGGGTTGATTCTCACTCACTGGCAAGCACTAATGTACTTCTGATGCAGAGGATCAGGATGAAGAACAATGCAAGTTCTTGGCACGTTTAGTAAGACGCAGTAAGAGTAGGATTCAGGATGGGTGGTGGGCGAACACAATGCAAGACTTTGCATGTTAATTAAAACTGATGTCAAAGATGGAGCCACAGGGCAGCACATTATAAGAGCTGGCAATCTTATTACTACGCCAACATGCCTGCCTGTTGACACACAGGGCAAAATACAAGTGGAATGCTTTTCTGGCACATACTGAGGCATCCCTTGAGATGGTTGCTAATAATGTTATCGTTATCATGCAGACATGCGCTTCTGTAAATTAACAGCTCTAATACATGAAAGATGTATAAGAAATGTGAAAGTTTTCCCAGAACAATAACCTTTCTCCATCATAAGAAAATATGTTACATGTCAAAGGACTGGAGTGGGAAACAAATGCTGGAATAGGAGCATTTTACACAGTGAGCTGGAATGGAGGGGTAAATACTGTAGCACCAAGGCAATGAAATGGATGTCACAGTGGGACTTGTGTGTCCACAGCTGTAGCCTGAAGGTACAACAGTGGAGTTCAACACCAAACGGAATTCACTCTCTTGCTCTCTCCACTCTGAAGTCCAGTCTGCTCTATATAAAGCACCATGTCAGTGAAATTCACTCGGACAGCTACACGCTTTTCTTTTTTTTTCCTAGGGCTGTATCATACTCTCAGATCATTTATAAATGAGTTGGCGGGATGTCTGCATCACGAGACGTGCCTGAGCATGGTGAGAGCACAATAATACACACACTTGCTGTGGCTGGGTGTCAGTTTTCCCTAGTGAAGAGGGTTATGGTGAGGGTTATTATGTAGAATCACACTAGCAGCCATGCAAATTTTCACCTCGTGTGTGCCCATTTTTAGAATAAATTGCATCTGCAGTCAAAGAAGTAGTAAGCAAGAGAGATGTTTACACGCTCAGAATAATTAACAAACAAATATCGCAAGTACTTGTGTTCAGATAGAGGCTTGTTCAGCCAAGAGGCACATATCTGAATAACCTAGCAGTTATTGGAGAAAAGAGACAGTGAAAAAAAATATGCCTGAGAGGGCAGGTCAATATAATGACTGCATGGCTCGCTGGAGTCTGGGATTAAGGCAATGAGGCACTGTCAAATATCTAAAACTGTGCACAAATGAATGTGTATATGTGAAGTTTACTGTAGAAATGAGTCTGCAGATACAACACAGGAGATTGAACAAAAGTAAATGTGTGGTTCTTTGCTAGAAAGGGGTCATGTTTGTGTGTGGGAGGAAAAGATCCTGCTGCTTAAGTGTGTAAGGGTTCGTCATACTGTGTTCAAGGTCTTCCATGTGAAGGGATTTTTGTTTCACATCACATCATTTGTGACCTCTGTAGCTATGCCATGACAGCTCTGACATCTGTCCATACACCAAAGGGCGTCCAGTTTGTGCAGTCAAGGTCATTTTGCACTGCAGGGGGTTGAGGTATCGGTGAAGCTTTCAAAGGTCTCAGGACAACTTGGATAAATAAGTTTAGATGCTTGAAAAAAGCTGCATGTCAGCGGTTTGTTGTACAGAGGAAGGGGTCATTGCATGTGGACGTGTTGGTGCTGCTGTTGATGATCGCATCAGAGGGGAAGTCATCAGGAAGGGTAAAGGTTCATACAGAAGTAATGAGTGCTTATCAGGGAATTGGGCTTCAGGATATGTTTAAGAACCTGTGAGAAATGGCATCATAAGGTGCATCGAATAAGCTAGATATGATGTCATTGTGACAGAAAAGACTTGTTTTTTTATTATGCATAACCATCAAAAAATGCCAGTTTCATGTGTCTTTAAGAAGCGGTGATCATATATAACAAAATTACAAATCCAGTCGTGTTTCATTATAAATGCAGTGTTAGTATTGCACCCATATAACACGATAAATGTCCTTGATTTGGTTGCAATGAAATGTTTTTTCACTGTAGCACAGGCTGCTTTTTTTCCATCTTTCAACAGATATACATTGTTTAGTTAGATGGAAAATACAAAATCAAGGACCTTGCTGTAAAATAGTCTAGTCTACATTATGAGTTCCGACATTGTTATGGCATTGGTTTGGTTAGGATTAGAAAGAAGAAAAAAAAAACATTAATTTGTCTTAAATATTAACAAATATTCATAGCACATGAATCTAATCTTGTATTAAGTTTTAATCTTTCCAAAATCCTAAATGAGTTCCACCATTTACATAAACTTCACCCTAAAAGGGTAGTAATCCTATGAATAATTTACGATTTGGACCATTTGGAAATTACATTAACACCATTTAATTTCTGGTCATATAAAACAATTCGAGTAGAATTATACTCGTAACAAAACCTATTTAGAGTTGGAATTTAATTAAACATTATTTCTGAGAGACAGTGCTGGGTTTAACAAATACCGTTAAGGACAATTTAAAATAGAAAAGTGATTCGGGTCTCATTTTGTTGCCATATATGAGGTAAAAAAAAAAAAAAAAAGTGGTAACACAAGTGAAACAGTTACATAACAATTGATCAAATCCTCATTACTGTAAATGGTGAAGTACTGCTGTCTTGGTGAATTTGACTGGAGGTCTGTGATGAAAGTAGTGGGTGGACATAGGGCTAACTCCCCCCTGGCTGTGACAGGGGCCTGTGGGCTGCCTAGGGTCACTTGACATTATTTCTAGTCTTAGTTCTCCTTCATCTCCATTATTTATAGACTCCGAGCAGAGGAACAATCTCCCTTGCGGCAGCTCATTGGGCTTATGTTTTAGCTCTCCACCCTCCCTATTACACAGACCCCTTATTTACAAAGACATCACTGGTTAAGCGCTGGCCTCACAGGGACAATGCTGTAAGCCTTCCATCTTTGCCTTTTTATGTAATATGCTAGAGTAAGAGGAAAAGGGAACGGGGACTTTTTAGGTTTAAGCCATTCATATGAGCTGTAAGAGAATTTATCAAGTTTCGTGCAATAGCCCTCCACTCGATGTCATCATCTTCTAATATCCCCATCTTTTCAAAATCTATTATTTCTAAGAAGCGGAGAGAAAGAAAAAAAAAAGCTTATTTTAAAATGAAACAACTTTTTTGTTACAGTTTTCTTTTGAATTCTCCATCTGTCATGTAGTAATATAGTAAACAAAATCTAGACAAGAAACTATAATGAACTTCACATGCTGGAAAAAAAAAAAAAACTCATACAAACAAGAGCTGGGTAGAAGATGGTAATGCCAAATCCGTTGGAAATACTTGAGAGAAAACAGACTTTAAAGCCAAAAAAGTGTGAAGACAGCAAGAGGAGGAAGAGGTAAATACTTTGAGAGTCTCAAGAAAAAGGCGAAGAGTGCCAGACTGTGTACTCCGCATCCTGCTTCTGATTTTAATACAAAGCAAGCTAGATGGCTTTGTTGGACGGAAGACACAGTTATCCCCCTCAGAGTGACACATCCTCAGCCAGAAAGTCTCTGGTTTTGGTGCGCCCGGGTTTGCTATAGCTCAAGACCAACACTGATGAAACCTGATGCAGGCCAATTCCGCTTTGAAAAATCAGGTAAAATAGTGAAACGTATTGCACGCCACCGTAATACCATATGACCGTGTATGTGTCTGCATAGCTGCCACGCTCTGTGTACATACTGTATATGTCAGTGGCAGCATGTGTTAAACCATGTATGAAAGTAATTACATCCCTGGAATGAACCAGTGTAAAAACTTGAGGATGCAATTATGCTCCTATTGAATAACTCATCCTTCCTGGCAAGAGCTAATTGCATTAAAATGGATTGTGTATAGTCCGCTAGCATGAGGCATTAAGATTAACGCCAGGAGAGTTAATAGTGTGTCATCTCCTGAGCCCCCCCCCACCCCCACCCCCTCCCCTCCTCTCTAATACAAGATTAGAAGTGGGGAGAAAAAGAGAGTGCAGGAGGATAGAAAAACATGTTCTGTTTCTCCTCGCAGCATCTGCTCTCCCAGCTGGGAAAAGACCCAAGCTATTCATCAGATTCCACGCTGCTGTCTGCATGTATTCAACTCACTCAAAGGTCACACCGTTAAAACACCAATCTGAAATCCTCTGGCCTGTTTTTAAAGCTCCGTCCCTTCAAATAGACCAAACCTTTAGGCCAAACATATTTACATAAAACACAGACGGGTGTGGGTAGATATATGCATTTCTGCATCATTTATCAAGCTCTATTTTTCGTCTATGTTTAGCTGCCCCGGGCCATGTTGACAATATGTCTTCTCCCATTTATTAAAATTTCAGACTCCGTTGTGATAATTTAATTGTTCCAACTTTAAAAAAAAAAAAAAAATCAATGTTTAAAGGTCTCTTCCTCCATGCTAATGTAGCGAAAAGCAGTCATGCGTGTCTATACACACGAGGCTTCACCTCGCCAATGCAGGTGTGTGATCTAAGCGGAAGCATACATTCACACACACTCGGGGTCCAAGAATAATATGTGTGTTCAGTTGTAACAATCCCAAATGGCTCAGCACGCTGTGTCATAGTTCCCTGTCAGGCCCTCAGCGCTCCACCAGGCAGCTAATGCCTTGAAGAAATGGGCTCTCGAGCTCAACATTAATCCCTACAGCATTTCTGTCCTCACTTCCCTCCTTCCTTCCTGTCAGAGCAAATTTAATGTGACACATATTCACAAGAACATGGGCCCTCGTAATTGTTCGGGCTCTGGTGGATCCCAAGTCGTGATAGCAGAGGTTAGCTGCGTGGCTGTAACGCAGGCATACCTACACTACCAAGCAGGGGGAAATCCTGTCTAATAGCTGCTGAGATATGTTGAAAAACCAACACAATTTCTCAGTTAAATGATGTGTAAAAGCAGATTCCACACAGAAGGAGCCTCTGTTTTTTTCCTTTCTCAGAAGGCCTTACAAGTTTGAATGCTGGAACATCTTCAAAGCATTTCTTCCCCACAAATGTTATATATAAATATATATAATGTACGTACATACATGCACTGAATCACATTACATATAGGCAAAGAGGCTGTCTGTGATGTTAGCATTTTAACAAGCTTATCGTCGGCGAGTGCTGGTGAAATCAATTTAATATGTATTTTAAAGAACAGAATAAAACTATCATGTACTATAATAGATCTAATCACCTGAACATCACACGGAGGCTTAGAGGTGGGCTTTGAAGGGAAATTGCTAATTTGACAAATTAATGAAAGAAAATAACACACTCACATCCTCAAAAATGCACTGTAACATCTATGGTTTCTCCATTTATGCATTATAAATACATGGCCTAACAACACACACTGTATTATTCATCTCTACAATGTCATGTAGGGTGAGTTTCTTAATGTACAAATGCTTCTGGCTAAGACTGACTTCTAACGGATCAAACTGGAAGGTTGAGGAAAAAACATCAGTGGCACGACAACTTTGCGTTAACTTTTACAAGATTCCGTTGGGGGTTATCTAGACTTTGGTGACCTGTTCTGGTCTGTAATTGGTGCTGGCAGTAGACACTTTACCATTGACCATCAAATTGTGATAATATAATCCCCACATACGTTTAAATATACCTAATGGAAAAACGACAATATCGCCCAAACTGTTGTTTTTTGATTAAAAATTGATGCAACTGGCAAGAGGTGGTTTTTCAGGTGTAGGGTGAATGCAATATTATGCAAAACTGCAATGGAAAGACCTTTTTCCCACAACTAGAGTCACGTGAAAAAAAAAAAAAAAAAAACTGGATGTTGATGAATGTTACAACAAGTGAGGAAGAAAAGTTATAAGACACAAAAGGAAACAGATAATTTTTAAATTTAGTACAAGATAGAGGGGTAATATAATAATAATAATAATAATAATAATAATAATAATAATGAATAATGAATATATCTGTAAAACAACACAATATGTACGTCCGTTACCATGTTTATGGAATGACTTCTCGTGTCACCTCGATAATAAATAAACATTAACTCATTGCAATAAACATGTGATTTAACATCTCATTTAAATAAACATCATCACATTTGTCATTTAATGGAAAAACTGACATTACACAGTTCTGTTTTTTTGACATTTAGTAAATATCAGGAACATTTTGCGCTTGCGTCTAATGGAAAAGAGACTAGTATGCATGATATCCAATGTTTAAAACTATAATTTACATCTTGGAAGAGACTGAATATACAGGCAGTGTGAGTATATCCATTCCAGCCACAGTAAAACCATCTAATATGGTATGTAAATGCTGTGGCAGAGAGAGAGAACTTTAATAGGAGGTGGTAAAATTATTTTTCCAGGGTGCAACACAAGCGTAGGGAAGAGGAATATTATACAAATCTGTTATAGTCCGGCCATTAAGTTAAACTAGTTTAATGAATTTATGTAATGGACATGAAATAAATCAGTTTTTGACTTAAAAAAAAAAAAAAGATAAAACAGAAATGAATCATTAGTCATTTACGCTGAATCACAATGTGCCCCTGATTCATTTTCCATTTGTGAGTTTTTAACATTAGTGTTTTAACAAAACCTCATTTAGCCTGTACTTGCTGGATGCTTTTGAAAGCTGTTATGTAACAATTCTGCGTGGCCTTTGGCAGCCGGTCCATCGAAAAAGAGAACGGGAGCTAGACATTAAAAATATAGAGCAAAAATTATAGTGTTAAAGTATAGAGTAATTCTAGAAAAACGGCTTAGAAATAACAATATTTGACTTGGCCTGTGCCTTTTATCCAACATTTATTTGTTTTTAGTGGTATTTACTGTGAATATGTCATGGCATGCAGGATAAATCAATATGTTTACATGTGCATAAAAGTTGACAGATGACATGAAGCTGTTCTGTCAGAGGGTTCAAGCTCTGCGTGGACACTCCATCTTTTACTGGCAACTGTTTTTTTTACCATTTGTGTGATTTGATAATTATCGCTCCTTTGCCGAATCACTTCTGGTAAGAGACAGATGCTTTCAAGGAATACACATAAAGTCAACAATTAACCTGTTACAAATATCACTGAACAAAAAAAGTTCAGCCCATTACTCCTCTATTTAGTCTGTTCTAAGTCTCTGAAATGTGTTTTAAGGGGGCCGTGCAGCTTTTCAGCTACTTAAGTAAAACGCACACGAAACAATATGTCATGTTAGTGGTAACATGAGGTGTGACAGAAGCAGTTAAAGTGTGGATGAATTGATGTGTGGCAGAGCTTTTACCTGGGTAACTGAGGTTCGATTTTTGTGACTGACATTTATTGACTTTAAAAAAAAAAAAAAAAAGATTTGTTTGTAGGTTTCAGTCACAGAAAACACTAAAACATTGTTGTTCAAATCAAAGGGCTTATGGCATGTCAGCAAACATCAGCTGACAAACACTGCAGACATAACAGATGTGTTCATATATAATAGTAGTTGAGGGGGACAAAAGTTTTCTGGAGACCCTTAAACTTTTACATAATCCCAAATATTATCATGAAATATTTGAGGAAAAGCTGTGATGTTTCAAAAGGTGTGGCTGCATGAGACAGACGTTTTTTTGTTTGTTTGTTTTTTTTGTTACAAAGAAAATTACAAAATTTAATTCAGGAAATTTTCAACATATTGTGTCCTGGATGTTTTTCAAGAGGTATTATCTTACTGAAATATCTAGTTTTGACCTGTTTGTGTACAGAAGGGAGTATATGGGTTTGTAAAATGCAACAATACTTATGAGAGTTCAATGACGTCAGAGTGATTCTTAATGAATTATATCACAAATGCATTGGGTGTCCAGAAACTTTTTTTACCCACCACTATGTATCAATAAAAAAAAATATATATATATATTCATTCAGTCATTCATTCATTTGGGGTCACTGGAAATCTATAAACCCAATTTGGTATGAATTCAACCAATAGTTGAACTGTAACAATTTCGCCAACTATAAGTAAAACTTTCTTTCGGCTTTTTCCCTTCAGGGGTCACCACATCACACAGCGAATCAGATTGGCATATTAATTTGGCACATGTTTTTACGTCAGATGCCCTTCCTGACACAATCCTTTGTATTTATCCAGGCTTGGGACCGGCACACTGAGGGATGTATAGCATAAAGAACCTTTCCCGAGTAAATGGAAAAAAAAAAAAAAACTAACAAAATTTTAAAACGTCATAAAAATGTGAACTTTTCCCAAAATGTAATGACATCTAATCATGGTCACTGGTAATAGTTTTACTGCTAGAGATGTTTGAAATTTCGCCCATTATAAGTAACTTCAACCTCCTGTTCCCAAAATGTAATCATGTCTATTCTGGATCAATAGCATTCTATAATCAAAATTTAAAAAATTTTAAATTAAAGTGTTAACAGTCAAACAGACAATACCCCTTGTCTACCCTGTGAGGTAATTAGTCTAACCATAACATAAATAACTACATTATACTCTATAAAAACTTACCATCTGTACAGTAGCTAGACTTTTTTACTCAAAACTCAGTCAAACTTCATGTAGTCCAACATATTTGTCTGCATCTATTTTACACATTATTTGCAGCCATGGCAAAATCTGAATTTGGCATTCAACCCATAACATGTAAAGACTTATTTTCCATTATAAACCGTTGCGTGCATCCAAAAAAAATACCAGTTCAGCGAATTAGATGAACAACTAAAAGAAGCAGCAGGAAAAGTGTAGCTTTTTCCATGTGTTGATTTGAATGACCTGACAGCAATCACACCCAAACACAGACTGGGAGACAACAGCTGTAGATATGGGTGCACGTACCGAGTGACGTAGCCATTTCCAGAGAAGACATTTGCAGCCCACGGCATGTCACATGATGTCGTCGAGGCAGAGGTGCGTGTGCTCGCACCGCCACGAGTGAGGAACACGAGGGGTTTTCATGTGATTAAAAGGACCACACCGGGTCCTAGTGATCTGGCCTTGGGTTGTCTTGCTGTGCTTGTTTATTGGCCCATGACTTCGCTTTTGTGTTGTGGAGACACCTGCCGAGTCCTGACTGCCAGCTGACAGACCAGATTCATAGCCGGAAGGCAGCCCACCCAATAAAACCCACATCAGCGCACATGCTCCGGGAAGGTGTGAAGACAGTGTGTGCACATGTGACTGTGTAGTTATCAACTGCCAGTCTGGGTCACTGGACATATTTCTGATGCGGATACAAATGTGTTTAAGGTTTGTGTGCAGTGTGCTCATATCGACAGATAGCAGCGTGATGGGAGTTAAAGCTAAACAGCCCCAGGAAGTGTGGGATAATCGAAGAAGCCGGCAGACACATTCCTCCACGGCTGCAGACAGGAGTAGTCAGACAGCTGGACAGTCGATGCCTATTTTTCAATACACACACACACACACACTATATGTATATATATATATATATAATATGTGCAGGAAAGTGTGTATTGTTATTTTCATCCCTATACAACAGCGGAGATGTAAACAGTGTTTCAGGCGATTCGGAGCACTTTTAATCTCAATAAATATTGCAGCAAAAATGTTACATTCAAAGTGATAATACTGTAAAGGTGAGTTTTAGATGAACAGTTTTGTTTGCCTTTATTTCCTGAAAAAATACTCTTCATCTAACACTGCGTTTTAGAGAACAAAGCCATTAGCCGTGGGACAAATGGCCAATGGGACAGGAAGGACTCAATAATTCAGCAGCCATTGTTTCCTCTGATGTGCACTATGCTCCCAATTGACCCTTTCTCCTATGTTGTTTTTCCTGCAACATCTTGATGGATCTCATCACTATGACGCAATCTTAGCAAGACTCTAAAGACCTTAGGAATATAAAGGAAAGTGTAGCTAGGGGGAGTACGTGTGGTGACTGCATTATGAATAAACACACACATGCATGTCAGCCAAAATCAAACAAGCAGACACACAGATAAGCGCACATGCCCTGGACTTCTACATAAATCAGCTCCTATCTGTTTATCAACTGCAGACGAGAGCCTGTGCCCCACAGCTTAACTGTCACTCAATGATAAATTAATTACTTGAGCACTGCAAGTCTCTCCACTAGCTACAGGCTTATTTTCTACTATATGAGGAACTTGTATGCATGGATATGTGAACGCACAGTCACACAGAAAGGTCCGATACACTGTAACCTCGGCTGGCAAGTAATAATCACATAATTTTTTCTCCCATTAAAGGGATTATTAAACTGCTGAATGTGCCGGTCTATCTGGCAGTCATTCAATTCAGTATTTTAATAAACAACAACAGCAGAACCCTGTATGTGCTTGTGAACTGTAATAAAATAAAAGTGTGGTGTCCATTAATATAAACTCCAGTAGTAATGTGTGTGGAAGTCGCTCACTTTTTTTGCTCCCGTTTCCAACAGCTATAACTGCTGGCTGACCATCGTGACCAAATAAAGGGCTGTCATCCAAGATTCACCTCCGGTTACTGGATAGATGACTTGTGCTTGGAAACATATGGTCCTGTCCAAACAAGGGAGTCGTCAACATTAAGGTGACGAGGCATTCCATTTAACAGAATAAACGTAATGACAGAAAGCTGACAAATGCACCCATTAACATTTGAATATGCTTGTGTGCTCGTATGAAGTTTGCGTTGGTGTCTGCGTGGTACTGAAAGTGGTGCCAGGCACGATAAGCCCCGCCCCTCACAAGTAACGTAGCTCATTTTAGCATCGGTCCAGCTGATGTCATCATGTCTATGCTTGTGCTGATGTTAGCATTGTAATTGCATCTAGATATGTGCCAAGTTTTAAGCAAATTGAAACAAAATTGATGTTTTTATAGACATCTGGAAATTTGCCCATTATAAGTAAATGGGGGGGAAAACAGATGTAAAAAAAAAAAAAAAAAAAATCATAAAAAATTGGAATTTTGACCTACTGTTCCCAACGTATAATTACATCTATTCTGGATCACTGGCAATCTATAACCCCAATTTGGTATGAATTCAACCAATAGTTTTGCTGCTAGGGATATTTGAAATATCACTCATTATAAGTAAATGGTGGGGGAAACTTTTTTTTTTTTTTTAATTCATAAAAAATGTGAACTTTGACCTACTGTTCCCAAAGTGTAATTACATTTATTTTGAGCCACTGGCAATCTATAAACCCAGTTATTGCAGATCGTTCATTTATCACACAGGGGCAGTTGTTTGTTTACCTGCTTGACTAGTTTCAGCTACTTCCTGTAGACTTTGTCAGAAGCGTCACAATGATGTTTCTGTGGCGCGTCTTATTGGCTGCTCAGGTGGGTTGGTCAGCAACAGATACCGCTGGATCAGGGAGGCCATTGAGATACGGAAACGCACAGCAAGGACAATGAACAGGGATGACGGCACATACACTTTATCGCACGTGGATAAGATGTCGGACAGCAGGGGGCGTAAACCCACCTGAACAGCCAATAAGACGCATCACATCAACATCATTGTGAAGCTTCTGATAACAATGATTGGTTAGCTTAGCGGTTTACACTGCTGACTTTGGTGCGTAAGGTTGCCAGTTCCAATCCCTTAGGCAAGGCTCTTTATGCTATGCATCCATATACTTTGTAAATTGCTTTGGATAAAAGCATCAGCCAAATGTAATGTAATGATAAAGTCTACAGGAAGTAGCTGAAACTAGTTATCCAGGTAAACAAACAACTACCCCTATCTCATAAATGAATGATCTGCAATAACTGTAAGTGGAAGACGGTATGAAACTTTACCGGGAATCTATAAACCCAACTTGGTATGAATTCAACCAATAGTTTTGCTGCTAGAGTGTTAACAAGCAAAGAAACAAACCAAACACAATATACCCTTTGCCTCCCCTTCGGGGGTCGGACTAACTAAGTACTGTATAGGAACCACAGTGGCACTGAAAAACTGAACCGAACATAAGGCTTTTCTGGAAAATCTGACTCCTCTATCCACAAATGAATGATTACTAGAATAAAACAGACACAACACAAGTTAAGCAACACATATGAACATGAGTGCATCTACATCTAACCTACTGAACCTTTAATGATGCTGATACTGTTGTTTAGGTGAGATATGGTGGTTAGTAAAGCCTTATTTTATTCCCTAAATAGCATAATTGCACAGATAAAAAGCTATAATGGTGATACATGTTTCAAAAATGGAATAAATATTTTTTTAAAATGCAAGAAATTAATTAACATGCATGGTTTAGAAGGTAAGAATCATAGGTGTCTCTAACTTCACTTCTGTAGAGAGAGAGACAAGGGGGGGGGGGGGCAAAATGTAAGTGGTACACCACCTTATATTTATAGCTTCTCTTGAATATTGATTTTTAATTTAATGTTGGTTGTACCCTGATATAACGCAACACAGCATTTAAAAGGCAAACATAACCACAACATCACCTGCTCTTAAAGCGGTACTTAAATGAACCCTTTGCAAGTTCAGCTCAAAGGAACGCAGGTAGGCATCGGTTTGTGGGTGAATCAGTAAAGCTCTGCAGAACACTTTGTCTGATAAGGACCAATCAAGGAAAATGTGTTTGCCAAGTTTGAAATGGGGTATTGAATCAGAGCTGCACGATAAAATAAGGTTGAATAGTCTTCTTTTGTAGCCTGATAATCAGTGTTTGGTGGTCTTTAACAGAAATCGACAAACACTGCAATCAAAAAATATATTTAAGAGAAAATGGAAATAGTAAGTGGGTCATCAAATTTTAATAGCCTATTCTGCTCAAAAGTATCCTAGAGATATATGACAGGAAAAAGGCAAAAACCTGAGACGCATTTGTTCTTTACCATGCATGTTGGGTTTTATATTCTGTGGTTTTCATGACATTTTCATAACTGGATGTGTTCGCTTATTAAATTGAGTTAATTTCTAATTTAATTCAATCATTGTATAAATGTTAACATGGGCTTGAAAACACCTGTCTTTAAGTACAGATATGAATGGGTTGCATTTTCCTTTTGAGGAGCCAAAAAAATCTAATATTTCTCGCTTTTAATCTGGTAAATACTGATTAAAATGGACTTAATGAGGTCAGTGAAAAATATTTTTTAAAAAAGAAGAAAATAAATCTTAGATAACATGTTGAAGTTTGTTGCTCTCTGCTCGTTCTTTGGCGTTAGCGCAGTGACAATGAACTCTTATCTAACAGCTAAGTGTTGTGCAGTTTAGCATGAGGCTGGTGTAATTATTGCTTTGAGTAATTATTTTTTTTCTCCAGAAGGAAAAGACTAATCCATCATATTGATAGTCCACATAGATCCCTATGGGGAGGCCACGTTGACTGAATATATATTCTGTGAATGGTAAACCATGTTTTACTGAGTCATTCGCTGGAACGCTGTGAAGTGATATTCTTCTTCTCACTGCTACAAGACACAGTTTTTGACAGCAGACGGAACCAAATGAATGTTTTTTTCCCCCATTACTTTTGGCACATTGATGATTTGTGACTGAATCTTCAACAAAACTAAATCTAAAAAAAAAATTGAGTAATTGTTTTTTTTATCTTTCTATCTCATTTTTTGGGAATGGGGCATTTGAGAATCACTTCAAGGATTATTCAAGGCTTGTAATAAACCAATACTATCACTGGCATAGATGAAAGCACAGTCTCTTGCAAAGCTCCGAAGGAAAAAAATCATTGAAGTTCAGAGCTCAAAGAAAAGTAAGATAATGCAGTCATGTTTCTGCTTCTTTCTAGGCATGGCCAATTGGATTAGTTGAACCAGTGATAAACTAGAAGAGTCAAAGTCTTTTTCTGTGTAGCTCCAGTGTGTGTTAGGCAGATTAAAAGCATCTTTCTCTTTATAGGAATGCAAAAAGTCAAACAAGTGAGACAGATGGAAAAAAAAAAAGAAAAAACCTTTTAGTACGAGAGGGACTGGTTGTTCCTTTAGTGGCAACAAGCCTGGATGAGACCACTCACAATACATAATGTAAAACCGTCTGCCTGTTGAAGCTATGCTATCATAGAAAGGTGATGCATGATGGATGGAAATGCTGCTTAACTTTTCGGCTCACAAAGGCCGATCGCAGTTTAAAGAGGAAGCTGCTAAGTTCAGCTCGCAGCCTCTTAAGTTCCATCTACCGCATCGGTATTGGTTAACGATTTTTGCTCCGTTCCTATGGGAGCTATCAGCTACCTACAGTAGAAGGTCATATTCTGTGTCAGTGTTCAGCCAACTCTTTAATCTGCACACGAATAAGGTCTATTATGACCGAACCAGAAGAGTAGGAAATGAGGGCTCTTACTGCACAATGCTGTCATTTTCACATGCTTCATCACACATACCGAATGTCTCCTGAATATTCAAACACCAATCTACGTCACATTTAACAACAGAGTGAAATAAGCTAATTGCCTACTCAAAAATGATGAATTAACATTAGACCAAACCACCAATAGATAGATTTAATGTACATTTTTGCAACAATTTCATTACATTACATTAAATTGAGCAGACACTTTTACCCAAAGCAACTTACAACAGAGGACGTAAAAATAGCATATAGCACTTGCAGATACAAGATGTACAGAAAATATACAGAACAATAGGTGCGACAACTGACTGGGGTTAGTATTTTTATTATTTTTTAAAGTGACACATATGGTAGTAAATTCCAAATGAAACCTGTCTCGGTAAAGTGCTTATAAACCACAGCCGCGGGGCTCTATTTTCCACCTAG
>JAPSES010000211.1:16624787-16639261 GCA_029822895.1 Maxillicosta whitleyi | reverse complement strand
TTTTGTCACCCCCCCCCCCCCCCCAGCATTTGAGGGTGACAGTGAAACACGCTCCAAGCGAAGCACTTTTAATAGAAGTCAGAGTGCCTCATCAGTGCTCTGCAATCACCATATTATCCATTACAAGCTGTGCCGGTGCTCTTTCTATCTGTTTATGTGGTAGAGGGTAGGGATTTGTTTAGTAGGCAGCCCCCCCTGAATGTTCACACCACAAAAACAAACTTGCATCTGCAGCGGCAGCCTGAAAGAGCATTTGAGCATTCCGCTGTCACTTGCTCAAAAGCTGAATCCACTGGCTCTGAAGGAAAGACTCCAACTCCGTCTGTGTGTGTGTGTGTGTGTGTGTGTGTGTGGGTGTATGCATGTGTGTTCCCAGGCAGGTGAAAGTAACCAGTCTTGTTTGTGTAGAGTATGTTTTCTTCCAACACATTTTCTTCCATATGGAGGAGCTACCCTTTAACTCATTATGCTGTTAACCAGACATTTACTGTATATGCCACTCCCACACACCTGGCATGGCTGACTCACTCACAGTTTGACACTTCACAGAAAAATGCACTCTCGGCTCCTCCAAACAATACGCAGCTGAGGGACTAAATAAGATGGCACGCAGCGAGGCGAGTGTGGGTACTGTGGAAGGTGAACCTGGTGATGAATATTCCAATAAACTTTCAAGTTCTATGTAGCTGACCCCCCCTCCCCCCCCCCCTCCCTCTGTGTTCATGATCAGACGTTAATTTCCTCTAGTTAATGTTTGGCTGTTTTGTTGACAAGTCTTGGTCAAATGTGCTGTACCACAGGGACTTTTGGACAATAGCGGACACTGATATTATCACCTCTGCTTGCTCTTGGTAAGTTATAGCGTGAGGTGACAGCCAGATGTGCGGAACCCCACAGGGTTACAATCTGCAGAAAGTAGAAAAAACACCCTGTGACAAAATAGAGGCAGCATGTGGGTGTATTTATTATTCCCTTTGTTGGATCATGTAAAGTGTGATGCGAGTATCATACAGGGGTGTGCAGAAAGCCTGCTGTTTAATGAGACGGCAACATTTTGTTGATATTACACTACTAATTTTAGAATATTAAATTCCGCAAAACATAATATTAAAGGTAAAGTTGTTTTAAAAACTAGCATTTAGTCCTCAACCCCCTCGGATTCTACTTTTTCATCAACAGAACAGGTGCTGTTCTGTTTTGTGCAACAAATTCTGAAGCATTCCATTTTGAATAATGATACTGCAAATTGGTATCCACCCTCATAATGGCTGTAATTTCCACATGATTATAGTTAGGAAAAAAGGTCAAAGTGCCCTATACTCAAATGGGAGTTTTATATAGTAAAGGGGGCATTTTGTGTTTATTCATTCATGTATTCTGCAAGACTTTATCTGGATTCTTCTTCTCAGCTGGACTCCAGAAATAGCAGGCTTCCTTTAACTTGAAGTGTGAACTGTTGGTGTCACATCATGGAAAGAGAGGACAAAGAAGACAACAATATAGCATGCAGTCTCACTAATGAAACCCAGTTTTGGTGACGATTTGTTTATCTGCAGAGTTTTCAGGAAAAAGCGGGGAAAAAAATGAACTATTCAAAGAGATAGCCAAGACTGGTTTCACTTGAAGGCAAGAGAAATAATGAACTAAAACCCAAACTCAAAAGGGGGGGTGTCAACAGCGAGGCTGGATAGGGTAATTTTGGTATGTCATGGTCCAGGGTGCATTGGCTCCGGTGATGATCCGTCTTTGATTATTGTTCAGTTCCACTCAAAAACAGTGGAGCTGCTTTAGTACATGGAACTAAATTAGTATAAACCCTGAAAAGAACCATTGAAGAATCAGTGCCATCAGTCAGCACCGTGTGTATCAGAGCTAACGTAAGCTAATTAACGGGAACAGGCTTCGCTTTGTATTAATCCGACAGCAAACAAAAGACAAGTCAAGTTTTAATATACAACTGCAGCAAACCAGGTACAGCCAGGAAAAACTACTCAAAAACCACTGTCTTTTGTCACAACAACACAAGCAGGTGGAACGCAAACATCCACAGCGCTCACAGTTATGAGAAACACCAGGTATATGATGTTTTATTTTTCCTCAAATAAAACTGTGGAGGCGAATTCGGTATTTGTATTTGGCTGAACACTGAACACTGCTGCCCTATAGCTGGAGAGAAAAGGCTTATATTCATTCAATCTGAATATTTATTTGGGTTTGTCTTTGGATTTCGCCCCCTTAATAGTCACATATTTCCGTAATAATCTAAAGGGAATACGCTTCTAAATAGTGAAGCTGCCATCTGGATATCTGTTAGGTAAAGCACACCACATGTTAAGTGACCAGATTCACATTAAGCGGGAACTGCCGAGTAATTACAGCATTGATTAGTGTTTCTACAGTGTCAAGCTGTATTTGCACAAAAAGGCTTGATTACCACTAAAGGGGCTTATTTGTATCTGCGCATATGTGTTGGTATATCCTTTTTGTCTGAGTCATTAATAGTGTTCACGGTTAAATTTCATTTTGCTGTCGGTGCTTAATGTCTTTATGATCTGTCCCATTGGACTTTGACGAAGGCGTGAAATGAAACAGACCCACAAACAAACCTCAGAGGAGATTTTTAGATCGAAGGCATCCAAATTAATGCACATTCCGGTAACAAATGAGTTATTGTGTTGATCTTTTTTTTTTTTTTTTTTTTTTTTGGTTGATTTGTTTTGGGAGTCCTGTTTTTCAGTCTGTGTCTTCCTGAGCTGTGTAGGGAGAATGGACTGGGACGGTAGAATTTCACAGCAATTCTGGATTGTTGTTGTGCCCCCCCTCCCCTCCTCCATTTCCCCTCTCAGGGGCTTCCATCATTTCCAAACAGCTGTCATCGCAGCCTGTGCCAATACCTAACCACAACCCGTCCAATGGGTGGCCAACTCAGTCTTTGGATCTGGGCAACCCTGTTAAACAGCGACGTTTGCCAAAATTCTATTTTCTTTCCTTCTCATTCTGCCACTCTTTGTTTTCTGTTTCTCTCTCCAGCTAATAAAATTCTTCCATCCAGTGCGGCCAACAAGCTTCAATATGCACCCGCTAGCAGTACCAACATACCAATTTAAACCACCACCCCTACCCGTCTCAGCCTTCTGCTTTCCTTTAAAAAAAAAAAAAAAAAGTGCCTTTGTCCAGTTTTATTCCTACATATTTTTCTTAGCATTTCTCACTGGAGCAAACCAAGCATTTCTCCATCTGATGAGGGAAGTTGTTGTGTTAGTAAACCCACTCTTCGCTCACTCCATAAAACATTTCGCCGGAAAGAAAGGTAGACTAACACGGAAAGGCAAAGATAGAGGGAGAGAGGAAAACAGCAAATAAAAAGGAAAGATTAAGGCAGTGAGAAGGAAAATTCATTTGGAAGAAGTATGCTGTGGCAACTCTTGCTCAGCGGTGGATAGTGAAGGGAAGAAGATGATTAATGAAATGAAGGGACCTGATCTATAGCAATAATTCAGTTCACATATATCAGAGCACACTTTTTGTGCTTTCCTTACAGGTGTTCACCACATAAGGAACCTGGTTATGAGGATATTGCCGTTTCGTCATAGAAGAATAGTGAGCGTAAAAGGTAAGCCCATGGGATGTACAGTCCTGCAGACAAACACCTCCCAGACGTTGTAGTTAAGTCTTTTAACACATAAAGACCCAAACGTCCACCGTCGACCAAATCCACCCACTGATCTAAACTGTTTAATAACTGTCTGTATATTAACCATTTCAATTTGTGTAAATAATTGGTGTGAAATGCAGTTTTTGATCTTTTCACGGTCATCAGATATGACCTATTTGGACATTCAAAGGCTCCGTAATTACCATGGAAACGCTGTCGTTTTCTACAATATTGATTCACCAGTAAAACCCACGGAGTTGGATCAATGAGAGTGAATGGACACACTGGGTTTATTAATCCAACAAAATTCATAGTGTGTATGTTCTTATAGTTTATTTAGTTTTCTTCTGTATCAAACACATAATCAGTTGATCATAACATGTCAGGTATGATCAACTGATTATACAGAAGAAAACTAAATAAAACACTGGGTTCATGTTCAGTTAACGATAGATTTGACTGAAAAAGACACTTTTTCTGTTTCTGATATAATAACCCTCAACGTTAATATGAGCTGTGACAAACATCTACATCATCAGTGAATTAAATATAGGAAACAAGATGGTTTTCACTGAAAAAAAGGCAAAATGCAGTGGATAATATTATAATATTAAGCAAAGCATTAAAAAAAACCTTTCCCTTCATAATATTACAATATTATCCACTGCATTTTGCCTTTTTTTCCAGTGAAAATTATCTTATTATTATAATATTATGGCGTGAAAGGTTACATAGAAAGAAAAATTAATTAGGGAACTGCCACCAAAGTCACATTGGGTCTTTATGGGTTAATGCCGTCATATGAGCGGGGTGCACCTGCTGCTGTTGAAAGTATTAAAAAGTATGGAATTTTGTTTTCCAGACCATGAAAACTCTGGGATTTTGTGTGTAAGTCTTAATAATGTATGAAAAAAATAATTTTACGAGTATGCTCAAAGGCACATAATCTTGTAAGATAACAAATAAATGAGAAAAGCATGAAAACACTTGATCTGATTTCACTAATCGGTCGGTACTGAAATGATTCTAGTGAAACTTGTTTGTGTTATATCCACTTTTGGGTCAGATCAAGTACTAAAACGTGAACAAATTTCGTGTTAAACAGTCTCTATCATGTAAGCAGAATAACTTATACACATGAATTATACATATTTGAGTAGGTAGATAAGCACTTTAACATTATGTCTAATAAAATTTGAGGAGATAAAATTTGTAGGTGAAAAATGGTAACATGTAGACTCGATACATCAATTTTTAAAGCTTTATTCAAACATTCAAAACATGCGGCTCTCAATAGAAATTGATATCAAGTAGGACAAAACCTTTAGGATATTATTTTCAACTGTGCTGAAAATAAATTTTGGAGTAAAATATTGAAAAATCTGTGTTTTTTTTTTACATGAGAATGCGGTAACATGTTGCCGAACAGGTTGCCATAGTAACATACTCTTTACCTTTTGTATTCATCAGCCAAAATGCATCAACTTAAGTTTAACCAAATATCTAAATTATAAGTAATTTCATAATAATAAAAAAAAAAGTATATTTTTATGGAAACACGTGGACAGGGTCTTTTAAGTAACTCACACTTAATAAATATTAACAATATTCATAAAATAATAAAAATTAAATACCTGAAACTGAACAATCATCTATATAATCAACATATTGGATACATTTTGACATTTTTAGATCGAATTTTTAGCGTAAAATTCAAGCTGTGGCTACGGTGTAACAAGTACAATCAATAAAATAGGTTGTAACATTTTTTTTCTACAAGTGGTATAAAAAAAAACAAACAAAAAAAAAAAACAGTTCCATAAAATATTTAGCTAAAAAAAATTAACCCACTTGATGTTTACTTTCACTTAATCAAACCTTTTCGTGATTTTCGTTTGCGATGATGCTTCTGCCAGTAAAACATAATTTACTGCAAATTATACATTCATTAGATTTATTAGATTGAACTTTCCTACTACATAAAAAAAGCGCGTTAATAAAAAAAAAAAAAAAAAACATTAAATCAAGGTCTTGGAGGAAGAAAAAAATAGCAGTTCTTAAAATGTCTGGAATTTTTTCTAATTTGGATGAAAAGCAAACACTCTGTATGAGAATAAATATTAACACATTAGTGCGAACTCAAAAAAAGAAGTGACACACCCTTCCACTGAAACTGAACTGTTATTTGATAAACATAAATTACTTTTGCTGTCACATCCCTAATTGCTTTCTCATTTTCATTAAGCGACTAATTCAAACCTGTTAGTCATTGACACACTTCTCTCTTCGATAATTGGGCTATTTCTCTAAGTGTCTGTGTTTATGACCAGTAGCAAAGGCATGAATCTTAAGGGAGTCGGGGTAAATGAGTGTGGGCTTAATACCATGCGTCACAGTTTACATACTGTCACGCATCCCTATACACCCCCCCCCCCCGCATGTATGTGCCTTAAAGCTGCTCATTATCATGCAATTAGTCCGTACATGAACTCACATTCTCTACCACACCATAGCGGTTGTCGTGGCACTAGAGCAGGTGTGTTTATTTCTGTGTCCGCCATAATGACCTGCTTGCTTTCTATAGCGCTCTCTATTCCTTTGCCTGGTTAGAACAGGCGTACATGGTTTCTGAGTAATCTAAGTGGGACGTAGGCACCGTCCTAGCCATTCCAGTGAGATGCAGTTAAGGAGATTTTATGTTTTTGTTTGTGTTTTTTTTTTTTTTTTCACTGAAGAGCCTAGTGTGGGAGACAGAGGTATTGATATGCAAACATTTGATTATGGTTGTGCCAGTATTAATTTGTGTCTAACTACGGAACTCAAAATCAGGCTTATGTACGCACAGCTCCACACTTTATCTGTAATTGTGCTAAATGTGTACACACAGCTTTATACTTGTGTTAATTTTTTTTTTTTTTTTTTTTTTTTTTTTTTTTGCTTAATGTACATTCCTGTCATTAAATATAAAACAGACTTGAAACTTAAAAGTGTGCCTCCAGCTATGGAAACATGCATAATGTATAAGCAATGCATAGCCTGTGTAGAAAGTTGTATTGATGAAAATAGGCACATGCCTTTTCACTCAGGTGTGCGTGAGCTGAAAGACTGAAAAACACAATTAAACGGTTTGAGCACAGACATAGGGTTACAAATGAGAATGCAGTCTTAACCCACTACTGCTATGACTTCTGAGCCTGCCATCGTTTTTCAACCCTGAGCTCAGGTTTTTATTTCAGACACCTGGTTTCAGTGTTTGTGTGCATTACTTAGCACAAAGCCTTGCATGTAATGTAACACAACACAGGGTTTTTGTTCCGTTTCACAATGGAGCCCCCGTTTGTCAATGCAGTTATTTTCCTGCAGTAGGATGCGCAATGTATGCAACTTTCGATGCATTTTACTAATCCACAGAGTATACTGTGCTCTATCTGAGCTTCCATTGATGCGATATATAAGATTTCTTATCACTGCCAGGCAATGTGGATGCTGATGCTGATGCACGTACTGTATGACATGCACTATAAATCTTGGTACACACAAAAGTGTCAGCCGCTGCATACTGCTCTTTTTTAATACCTTCTAGTGTCTAGTGAACCCTGAAATGTCAGACATTTACATCAGTGGTAAAAAATATTACCTATGAAAAGTAAATATAACCAAATTATCAACAGATAATAAATAAATAAACAAGTGGTGCCCCACCCCTCGCATGTATTGTAGCTTATTTTGGCATCGATCCAGCTGATGTCTTTATGTCTATGCATGTGCTGATGTCAACATATTAGTTGCCTCTAAATATGTCCCACATTTGAAGTAAATCTAAACAATTTTTTTTTTTTTTTTTTTTATAGATGTGAAATTATGGGAATTTTTTTTTTTTTCCACATTCATAAAAAATATGAACTTTGACCTACTTTTCCCAAAATATAATGACATCTATTCTGGTCACTGGCAGTCTATAACCCAATTTGGTATCAGTTCAACCAATAGTTTTGCTGCTACAAACATGCAAAATGTTGCGTAATATAAATAAATGGGGAAAAACAAGATTTAAAAAATTCATAAAAAAATATGAACTTTGACCTACTGTTTCCAAAATGTTATCATATTTATTCAGGGTCACTGACAAGCTATAAACCCAATTTGGTATGAATTCAACCCATAGTTTTGCTATTTGTGGGGGGTAATAAATAACAGTTGGGACATTTCTTTGGTTGTGTTGCTTTAATGTAACACTTTGTATGTAAAGAACCACGCTGTTTTCATTTTTCACCTGCCATCGAAATGATAGTTATTATTAATACTAAACTGGCTTTCATTTGCTAATGTGTGCCCCTGAGATAATGCTTTATTTGGTATATTTGCCCTCAAACATATTGAAATTACTATAACTGTTTGTGTGTGTAAGGAAAGATATTATTAAAGAGTCTTTGTAAAGGTGCCTCTCTACCCAAACTCCAAGGGAATATTACTCGCCACATATTCAATCATATCCTGTAAGTAGCAGTGAAAATAAGTTGTGGGGTTTTTGTGTTTGAAATAGGTCAGAAATTCTGTGCTGGTAATGCGCTGGGACTCACCGGGTCTCAGTGGGAGACATTTCCTTTCCCTTGCCGGTTCAGGATGGAGGAGTAATTGAGCGCTAGACGACTCTACTCCTGGAGACGATGGCAGCCATGGAAATGTCCCCTCAATGACCAATAAAAATGTCCTCTCTTTCTTGCTGTAATTGGACCGGGGACAGTGGGGTTGGGCTGTGGCCCGAGGAGACCACCTGTGGAAATGCTTTGCTCAATACACTACTATTAAACTGATGAGACAGGGGACTCGGAGAAAAAAAAAGGTGATAAAAAGAGTGATGCTGATGAGAACAAGACACATAACAAAAAAAAAAAAAAAAAGACTTCAGTGTCTCGGTTTGGAAATTAGAAAGGTAACAGCTCAGTAAATGCTCGTGACTTTCTCAGAATACTTAAATGAGTTCGACTGGGAAAGACTGACTGTTTATGCAACTCCTCTGTGATGCAGTTTTTCAATTTAGAAAAAAGTGTGGTATCAGAGAAATACAGAATAAGTTACTATAGACAGGGAAAAAAGCAGTTTACCGTGAATTATTTATTCACTCAGATACATCTATAATTTCTAATATTGTGTTCTTTCAGGAGTGTTGATCACTTAAAAATAACCAATTAACAAAAGCGCCTTTTCTTTTTAAGAGGGACAAGGAACAAACTAAATGTGTCTCACTAATTTTAGTTTGATGTCTTCATTTGTGTATTTTCTGCAGTTTTTTCTTCTTATTATTATTATTACTTGTTTTTTTTTTTTTTATGGGATATTAACCTTTGCTTGTCCTTTTCTTTATGATTTTTGTTAAAGTTAAGAATGTTCACAGTGGCTATGCTGCCCTTCTTTTTTCCCACAAAACTAAAACAAGCGCTGTTCCAGTGGCTTATGACGTAAAAGCTCTTCTGAAGCTCAATGAGATATACTCTGAAGTAATAGTCAGGTTTATGGAGTCAATCATTTCTTTTGTGCAATAATTTAATGATTAACAGTAGGTGTTTCCAGTTAACAATAGGTGCATAATAGCCTGAAATGAAAAAGGAAAAGAAGCAGATATCCTGTTGAGCGTTCAGACTGAGTCACCTTTTGCACTCCTTGACCTCTCCTTGATATTCGGCCCAAACCAGCACGTTTATGGTACGTGATGTGTGAAGCGTTAACAAATCGTGTCACGATCATATGAGCATGAGCAGTGGAATTATACTTACATACTTTATTTATTTCAGCCTAAGGACAGATTTACTATTTCCTTGCAACAGCACAAACCTGTGTCTGGCACGGAAAAAAAAAATAATAATAAGATTTACTTAAGGGGCACAATTAGTGGTGGAAAACCGTGGTTACTGTTACTGATGTAAGTACATATATATGTGTGTGTGTGTGTACAAGTTTCCATTTCATAGTGCAAATTTTGCAGTCCCACAATGCAATGTGCTGCTACTGTCAATTTACAGCTGATTGTACCATCATTCAATGCCAGAGAAAAAACATGTTGCAATATATTTGGATGCCCACAATCTTATCCACTTGTGTTAATTTATGTAAAGAAGTCAAACAGAGAATTTACTGCCACATAAAATTATGTCAAATGATTTAAATCCAGTAAATCTTCAGCTCAACGACAAATTTACTCTAAAATCTGATCAAGTTTCAAGTACTTTTCTGTAGCAGATACAAACAGTGCACAATGTTATATGTATTAATGATACTAAAAACAACAGCCCACTTCCATATTGAATATATATCACTACCATTCAGGTTTGACTATAGAGTGTCATGAGTTATGGAAGTCAGAAAATCTATAAATGCCACTTTTCTGTGTCCCCTTTGCATCATGCACCGTAGTTTCTTACTCATTTTGATCCAGATCTGTCTTTTTCGACAGGTTACACATTTTGATTTTAACCCATAATGACCCAGTGCTACTTTTATGTCACTTTCCAAATGAAGCTTTCTTTTGTAAGCCATTTAACCACATTTATTATAATATTACCCTTTGTATTTTTTTTTCCATTTTTGCCATAAAATAGTGGTATTTTTCTGTATTTAATTTTCATGATAATGTATGTTCATAAAAGTTCAGATTAAACTTGAGAGTTATTATATTAGAAACATAGAAAACTGAAGAAAAACAGACTTTTTCAGGAAAGATATCAGCAAATGAATGTAAAATCAAACATCTGTCATTGATTCAACTCCATGGGTTTTACTGGTGAATCGGTGCTGTAGAAGATGATAGTGTTTTTATTTTCACTATGGAGCCTCTGGACGCGCAAATGAGTCATATCTGACAACCAAGATAACATGGCAAACTGCATGTTACACCAATTATTTACATGTATTGATAGAAGTTATTAAACATTTTACATCAGTGGATGGTTTTGGATGCTGGTGGCTGTTTGGGCCTTTATGGGTTAATGTAGTTGTGCTACTATTTTACATCGGATAACAGTTTCTACAACAGATAATTTCACTTTGCAATGTTTTTTCTTGGTCTGTGTTGCTGTTTCCAAACAGTAAACACATGGATGAAACCCACACTTGTGTTTGTCACATTACAGTAACAAGTTGTGGTTGTTTTGTTCGTCATGTGTTCCTCAAGTACGTTTTTGTGCTAATGTTCTGCTGAGAATCACAGGACATTATTGAAATGAACTGGATGTGTCAGCGTTCGTTGTTTTGTGAGGGATTTATAGGACTGGGAATCGAGAACCGGTTCTTTTTGAGAACCAGTTCCCAGTAGCTTGAGTCTTTGGAATTGTTTGCCTTCCTAGTAAAAATTCTGAGGTGTTTGATCAAAACAAACGCATGGAACTCTGATCCGTGAATTTAGCGCACTGTTGTCACCAAAAGTTGGTTCAACTGTTGAAAATGATCAAATTGATAATAGTCTTTCTATAGGAATTGATTTGAAGGCTTTTAAATCTATGACATTTTGAATTTACTACCTTTTGTGTCACTTTAATTGCAAATGGGAATGCGTTAGATTTGACGTAGTTTGCGTTTTAAACATCTGCTTATCAGTAAGAAACCTGATAGAAGATAAACCAAATCCAAAAGTCACATTTAGTGTTGAGCTATCTGATAGTCCAACACTAAAATGTGACTTTTGTAGCCGCTATCCTTTCAGGTTGGATTATTACCACATTGAGCTATAAAACGTTCCAGGAGAAAAGACTCGCTCCCATCCTGACTGGCACAAAAGGTCATGAGCCCTTTCAGCAAATCTCACTCTTTGCTTTGGGTCATCTTTAAAACACATTGATCAATTTCCTGCACATACAGTCAAAGAAAGTGGGTAGACTACTGTAGATGGTGATAAAAAAAAAAAAAAAAGGGAGTGAGAGAAACAAGAGGAGAGGATAGCAGGAGATGGACTGAAACAGGTAAGGCATTCATAGCCAGGCTCCATTCAAACATTCATCCGGCTTCTCTCTTCTACTGCATTCATGCTGCACAGCCAATTCCACTGCGATAAGCCAGCCGTGTGTTTCTCAAGGTAAGGGAGTGAATAGAGCGGTACAATCTTCAGCTCGTGCTGAGGAGGGACAGAGCCTAGACACTGACCTTCCTCACGCCAGCTTTACTTCAGCTGAGAAGGAGGGTTTCATAAAGGGATTATTCCGCTCAGTCACCTTTGACCTGTCTGGCTGCCTTCCATAACGACTCGAGCTGCCTGTCCATCACTCAAAGAGAAGCAGAAGATGATAAGAGAGGAGATGGTTTCAACCTGCGGGAAGGGGATTAAAGCCTCTGTTGCTTTGCTGCAGAGAGATGGGTAGGAAAAGAAGGTCTAGAAACGAAGTCGTCAGCCGCCGCTTCCGCTTTCCTCTCTGCGGTTGACTCACCAGGTCAGGGTAATTACGCTGCCTTTATCATCAGTGGTGAGACCGGAGGGATGAGTGTTGACAATGACAATTACGATTTGTTAAACATCAAGCCTTAAGGAGCAAAAATAATCAAGCAAAAAAAGGAGAAAAAAAAATCTAACCCCTCAATATCAAACACTACGAAGATTACATCATCTAGAGCTGCTGGTATGAGTTTGAGAGGGACTTTCAAATCTTCGCTGAGAGAGCCTGGAATGACGCAGATGCACTTGAAAGCAGCATTGTAGAGTACACATCTGCTCGAGTGACTCACCGAATCCAAATAGTAATGACTGCAATTTAATCCAGGACCCAAGCATAGCCCTGAAGGACTAGCAATAGCAAAAACAAGTTCTAATTATTCATTTAATTGTCACGGTTCATCAAATGTAACAGCATCAGTTTACTACCAGACATGTACAGTCTATGTTCATGAATAAATAAATAATAAAAAAAAAAGAATGGAATGCAAATCTCTTAAATCCATGTTTTATATTTAACAGAATGTATTGTTTCGGGGGGCAGCCGTGACCTAGATAGCATAAGAGTCGGCTTTTGTCTGAAGGGTCGCCGGTTCAGTTCTCCAGACTGGCAAAAAGAAGAAGTTCTTGGCTAATGTACCCTTGAGCAAGGCACTTGACCCCCCCATGTGCTACTCGGGTTCTTGATATGGCGAGCCCACTGCTACTAGTCTGCAGTGTGTGTGGTGTCTGCATGTTCTAGTGATGGGTTAAACGCAGAAGGTTAATTTCGGTCTGTGGTGTGTGTCCATATACAGACAAATGAATCCTAATCTTAATATCAAATATAATTAAGATAGGCAGCAACATGTCTCTAAAAAACTTAGATGACAGCAACAAAAAGCTAGAAAAGTAAGTGGTAGTAGCCATAAACAGTTACAGGGAATATTTTACTAATATAGTCCTTCACTGTAACGCCATTCACCTTTCTGTTTTTTTAGTGCACTTTTGCATGTTGTTTTTTTTTTTTTTTTTTTACAGTGTATGAACATGCATTGTGTTCTGCGTCCTGCTTGGCTAAGGGGCTGTAGACCACTGACAATCACTCTCCTCCATGCCGTGTCTCCTGTACAGTACAGAATGCATTCAGCTTGCCAACTTTACATAAATGTTCTATCGTTAGCAGTGGGATTTACACCGCTGACTTTAGTGTGGAAAGTTGCTGGTTCAAATCCCAGCTATAGTCCTGCACCAGACCACATTGTGGCATTTCTTTCCCAGAACTTCAGCACCTGGTCTTCTGACATCCAAGAGTTTACAGACTGTTGTTAAAAGAGGAGGGGATGCTACACGGTGGAAAATAACTTTTTGAGACATGTTTCTGCCATTAAACAATCTCTCCATAAACGATGCAATCGCATAATTCAACGCATAACCAGGTAAATAGTGCACATAATGCGGGGGTCTGCATTTTTTCTACAAAGGGCACATATTTGTCGCAATAACTGCAGATTTCTGTGTGAAATATGTGGGGCTTGCATGATTTTACATAAATATTGCATTGTAACGTGACACCGGTAGTGATGTAATATGTGATGCGCAACATCATCGGCTCACATTTCCACGAAAGGTAAACTAACTGCGAGTGTCAGGAAAAAAGTCCTGCAAGGTGATGAAAAATACAGCTAATTTGCCGACAAAAATATCTACAAAAGACAGAGCAAACCGGTACCTGAATGTCCTACACAAAAGCAGTGGCATAGGATTTTGCACCCCATGCAACTGGAACATAAGAGAAAATCAATGCTGGAGAGCCACTTTTCCAACGTGAATGGTTTCTGCTGCAGTGATAATAATGTTATATTCCTGAAACAGACGACCTATTCTACCCCACTTTTATGAAACAGGAAGCAGTTATTTTATTTCTGACACTAGTGACTCAGGAATGTTTAGAAAATAAAGAACTAAAACATAACCAGCTCTTTCTGTGATGGAGTGCATTTACTTATTATAGGATGGAGTTGGACAGTTTTCATTGAATAGTAACTGAGTTAAAGCAGAATGTGGGTGGAAATTTCATCGCATAAAATCACATTAAAACCTGGATATTCTATAGCACAGTTGTCAAACGTGTGACCCGGGGGCCAAATCCGGCCCGATGAAGGGTCCAGTCCAGCCCCTGGGATGAATGTGTGAGATGCAAAAATTACACTGAAGATATAAACAATCATTGGTGTCAAAATCATCTTAATTCAGATTCCACATACAAACCAACATGATCTAAAGTGGGTCAGACCAGTTGAATACTAATATAATAACTAAGGATGTCCAATATTGGCTTTTTTGTCGATATCCGATATGCCGATATTGTCCAACTCTCAATTTTCGATTCCGATATCAGCCGATACTGATGTCGATATGTGG
>JAPSES010000211.1:16596762-16613235 GCA_029822895.1 Maxillicosta whitleyi | reverse complement strand
ACTAAATCCACACACTTGTGGATTTTATAATTAAATATCATACTAAACAAATTTTTAGAATGAACTATTAATACCCATGTGGGAGCTACCTGTGAGTTTGTTTACAAACACGGTCTATATTTTAGAGTAAATTCAACATTTTTATATCAGAAACAGAGAAAATTGAAGAAAAGCTGATTTTTTTCAGCTAACTCTGTCATTAGTTGAACATAAACCCAGTGCGTCCATCCACTGTCATTGACCCAATTTCATGAGTTTTACTTAATGTTGTAGAAGATGACGGTGTTTCCATGGTAACTACAGAGCCTCTGAACGTCCAAATTCGTCGTATCTGATGACCATGAAAAGATGGCAAAGTGTATTTTACACCATGTATTGACACGTGTTAGTAGTTAACAGATATGAAACATTTTCGATCTGTAGATGTTTTTGATGGCTGTTTGGCCAAACTATTCTCTATAACAGCCCCTCAGAGGTGGAACATTCAGTACTTCCTGAAAAAACAAGACTAGCATCATCTCTCACAGCCTTCAAGAAGCACATAAAGACTCTCCTCTTTAAAGACTACTTACTGCACTGATGTCTGAGCTGCCCAGACCCAGGGTAGACTCTATGGTATGTTGTGTGGCGTGTTTGTATATGTCTGTCTTCTCTACCTGACCTTGTGCGAAAGTGCTAAAAAAAAAAAAAAAAAAAAACAGTCGGCAGTCGCACCTATTGTTCTGTATATTTCCTGTACACTTTGTATCTGCAAGTGCTATATGCTATGTTTATGTCCTCTATTGTAAGTTGCTTTAGGTAAATGCATCAGCTAAATGTAATGTAATGTTTGGGTCTTTATGTGTTAAATTAATACAAATTTTAATATGACTGTTTGGAGTGAATGACCTGAATCTGAATAATAAAAAAAAATAATAATCTGTTTCCATGTGTTTACACAGGCATTGAAATAACACATCTACAAAATATATGCATGTCAAAATCAAATGTCGCAGTGCTGCTTTTGATATGTTGCTCAAATACGTTCTCCCTTTAGAGCCATGCGCATTCTAGCATCTACATCAACCTCACCTCTCACTTATCGGCTACTGTTCTCATTTTCCTTCCAGTCGTTCTGCGTGTTATCTCCACATCAGAGAAATACATCTCCTCTCTCCGCTTCTACTCTTTCTTTTCCCGTATCTCGGTTTTACACACGCAAACAAGCATGGGTATACATGCCACGGATGAAAACAAACAGTTTGTTTAAACAAGCGCTGCTCTTTTGTTCCCCGCCGTGAGTGGGGTCAGGGAAAGGTTGGCAGCAGATAGTGTGTGTCCAATGGATCGCTGCTCAGGAGTCAATTAACTGGGGTCTGTGCAAATGAACAGAACAAGGGCATAATCAGCTCCAATCTCCCACTAAGTCCTGCTCCTGACTCATCTATTAAGGCATGCTGGTAAATTGACTGCTCTGGACTTTAATGGGATGAATCTTAAGTGGTGAAGGTTGGAGACTGTTAAGAGACATAGCCCAGTGTTTTTCTTTCTTTCTTTTTTTTTTGCCAGAAAGGGGCAGATAATAAGTTACAGAGATACACGCAGAACAGATATAAAGCTCCGTCTAATGAACAGAGTTTCTGGCCATTGTCGGCTCAGATAACCTCTTCCCTCTCTACATCACATCAACGGCAGCGTTAAGAGGCGGAGCATGGCGAGATACAAGTGTTTTTAATTAATTACCTTCCCGTTGTCACAAACAGCCCCAGTCACTCTGCACCACCGCCCCCAAACACTAATCCAGGAAATCCATGCTGACAGTCCTCTCAAGGTTGTCCTCTTCCCTTAACATTCATTTCCCCCGCTTTCCCACGTCTACACATGGAAATCCACCAGTGACATTTAAGGTCAAAGATGATTTCCCAAGTGTTATTTTAACTAACTCCCTCTTCTCTACATTTGACCAGATCAATTAACGCAGTGTGGTTCCACAACAGGGGTGGACAATAAAGTGTGTGTTTACTCTTCACTACCTGCGGTTTACTAACCAACTCACACTTCTCCCTATGCATTTATGCATTACTAACCCACTGTATATATAATGCAGTGCCCCTGGGTGAAGCAGGATATTGTCTGCTGCTCTTGGAATAAATTCTGTATATTTACTCAACGTGAGGTCTGAATAATTATCCTAATATCCATAATGCGACCTGTCATTAAAGGAAACCCACACAACTCCCTTCACCTTCTGCAAAGCAAGTAAATAATAATTGTGCATTATTGGCATTTTGTCACAGATGAATCCGTATCAGGCCCCAGACTATTTCCTGTGGAGGCAGAGTGACTGCGGAATCTTTTCATTAAATTAATCCAGAGCCAGGGGAGAACACAAGGAAGTGATTAAAGTACAGTCTTCATTTAAAACTTTCTCCGACTATCTTCTACACAAAAATCCTTATCTGTTTCATCTATGAAAATGGGAAAAAAAACGTATTTAATGGCTTTAGTAAAAACGGAGCTTAAAAACTAAAACAATAAAAGCCTGACCCCGCTACTGTATACCAGCTGTGACATTAGGAGTGAGTAAAACTTTCAAATAAAATATGTCTGCCTTGTTCCTCCTATATTTCATTTCTGTGGTGTTCTGTTCAGTGAGCAGTGCAATAAAAGTTTGAATCATTTTTAAAGGCCTGTAAATCGAATCTGTGGATTGGACACAATGGGGAAAAGGGGAAGAAAGGGCACAGTCATCAGCAGACTGTGAGATATTAGAAGCTCCTCTTATAGGAAGGCTTTGGGCTTCTGTCAATGTCAGCTGGCACAATGGAGCTGGATCTGGGCTGGAGAACCCACCGGTTATTTCATTGTTATTTCATTCAGCCCGTGTTCGTATTCTTCTCCAACTAATATCCCCGAAGAAATGGAAGGTGCACGTGTTTTGTCACAGTTATGTCTGTCATGCGGTCACCTGCACAAAAATACAGTATGTGAACGACTTTTCAATTCTTATCGGCAATATCTTACTTGGAGAAAAAAAAAAAAAAAAAAAGAATTCCATAGCATCATGGAGAAGGAGCGCGGTGTGTGTTGATGTACCTCTTCACACTCAGTGCATGCTTGTTGACGTTAAAAGGCTGTTCAATAAAGTTAAAGCAACATTTCACACTCTGCCAAAAACATCCAGACCTATTGAGCTCGTCTGTGTCAAACTCATGTACATGAACCCCATAGGATCCATCTGTTACACGAACTCCCTGATGAGCCGTACACCTCCGACCCAATAAAAAACTCCTGGAGCTCCGCTGACAGCTCTGTGCTGCAGAGGGCTCCGATCAAAAAGAGCTACAGCCATTCTAATAGCCACATCTCATTCCATTATATTTCACACAGTAAATATGGCATCAACCTGTCAAGGCACAGGGAAATTTAGGACGCTGAGCCTGCAGCCCATTTTTTAATCTAGCTGGAGCTTTTCCATGTAAAATCAGGACAGGGTGATAGATTTATATTCACTTTGTGGAATAATTGAGGTGCTGAGGACCAAGTTCATGAGGTTGCACTCCTCGCTGACCTGCTTTATAACGGCTTCAGATGTAAACAAACCATAATCACTCTTACAAGATGTAAAACAGGTCATTGCAAATTATACCATAAATCCATTTGGTATGAATTAGAGTTTTGATGATGACAAGAACATATGGCCCTAAAAAAAAAATAAATAAAAAAAAAACATGTGCGTTTGTGTTTCTCTCTTGCCTTTGAGCAGTTTATTTGTGTAAAAATATTCCTTATCCATCATGTGGCAGCTTCTTTTGAACACTCTCTTCAATCACAGTACAAAAATGTTGCTCCTGTGCTTTTCATTGTCATCACGAGTGGGTTTTTTTCCCTTCCTTTTTGTTACTCGTGGCAGCAGACGGAGTCAGTCACAACAGATATCAAGAGCAAAAGCAGATAACCAGATAATCCCACTTCAAGCTTCATTCTAGTGAGGTAGCACACAAAGACTTCAGTTGTCTTGAAGAGATTCAGCTCAGAGAGAATCCACCTGCTCCTCTAACAACGTGGCAGACAGGAACCTCTGGTCTGTGGATGATGTTCGTGTTCATTTATTGGTCGCCAACGTTGTGTGATATTTCGCCTTTTTTTTTTTTTTTTTTTCAGAAAATCATTTCCCTGTGGTCTACATAAACTGTAAATGCTCTGCTTGGGTCTGAATTCTTCATTAATTCAACCATCTTCAACCCAATGTCTGATTAATGACACCCGTAAGGTAATTTTGAGCGCTGGCCCTTTAAATGTACACGAGCCACTTCATGCCCCGCCCCCTCCAGTTTTTTAGCTGAGCTGCTCTGTCCTGTTCAACCAACAACTGAACATTTTAGTTAAACGGCTCAAAATTTTGACATATTTTCAGTTTTTACTGCAACCGCGGCTGCTGACCAGAGGTTGTCGACAGGGTCATAAAAATTCCTTCATAACACATTATTATTATAATACATTATTACTATTATTATGAAGAACGTGGCCAGGGACGTGGTCCATAACATGCCAATCACCTCTTTGTTTTGTTTTTTTTTTGTTTGTTTTTTTTTTGTTGGTATCTGTGTGGAACCAGCACTTTGTCATTCTGAATTGTACACCCTATTTTATTTTATTTTATTCAATTTCCTTTTTTTCTCTCTCCTTTTTTGTTTCTTTGTTTTGTGTTTATTAATTTATTTTTTCTTTTGTATTTCTGTAAGCTATGTGGTGCTTTTGAAAACGATAAAAAAATAATAATAATAATACATAACACATTATTATCCATCATTTCAAATGTGATTTTTAATGAGATAGATTTAATAGTATTTAACGTTCAAAAACATCTCAATGATACAGTAACTGTAGTTCCTGCTGGATAATGATCATTATCACTATTACTTGTCCTTCATCTTTCACCACATCAGTCAGTCTTTTTCCACCGCAATTATGAATGCCATCACATTTACAGTTTTTTATTTTTGTTTAATAACTAAGGAGACTTGGCTGTTTTCTCATTGTAGTAGCATATAATTTCAGCTAAAGTCAGCTAAACAACAAGACAAGACTTGACAATGAGTGATTAATATGCACACTGGCCATCAAGCAGACGAGTGTGTGTGTGTGTGTGTGTGGGGGGGGGGTACTACAGCTGAACTAACGGGGGTCATTTGAAAGACGTACTGGTGTTACAGAGTCCTGTTCATGTCCCATACCTTCCCATACCATACCATAACCCATACCTGAACATTACACCCTCACTTCAACCTGTGATTAAACACATTGTCCACACAGTCACTTTTCAGGGTTTTATTTTTGGCTTAAAGTTCAATGCCGCTCAATGACATCTGTGGCCGGATGTGATGTAAAGCTCACTTCAAAATAAAACAACCACGGTTCCATGGTTTCACCCATGTATCTTCTTTTATTTTTTCACTTTTGTACCTGCTATCTACCCATTTCATTTCTTTTGATCTATGACCATACCTTCCCCCATTTTTTTTTTTTTTTATACCATGTTTATGCTTGTTTTGCAGGTTACCCATTGGATACCTGACCCAGTACAGGACTCTGAGCTGTTCTATTTGGTTTAGACGTGAACGGTGGTGCTGTAGGGTTATATATACACAGGTAGGATGCTTTTATGGACTGTTGGATGGATGGAGACAGACAGAACAGTGATGTTGTTCACAGTGTTGTATAAAACTTTGGTAGATTACCCTCAGTATTTTAATCTTTAAAAATGATGGACGGCCTTCTGAATTTTCAGTCTTTTTTAAAAAGAAAAAAATCCATCAAGGATTGACTATTTTCGGTTAACGCGACCTCTGCTACTGACAGATAAGTATGGCATACTCGGAGAAATGTTCATCACAAGCCTTAACCTTATATGTGCAAATGTCGTGATGTAACTAGTTATAGATGTAACAAATTAAGCAGGAATTAATACAGGTTGTAGAAATCCACTCACGTTTTACCATAATGAATATAAAGATAGCTTTGCAGCACCTGGAGGGTTCAAATTCAACTATTAGGATCCAAAAACACAAATAAATGAACTGAAGACTAATAAGAGGGTTTAGCAAAATATGACCCCTTTCCTTTCAGAAACCTTCAATGTTGGGTTGTTTTTACTGTTTTTCAATGTCTTTCCCTGCTTATCAACAGCAGACATGTATGTTTTAGGCATTACGCGACTATACTTTTGTGATACTGCGAGAAATTCAGCAGTGGAAATATTAAAACCCAGGCAGTGAGGATCTAATGATGTGTAAATTGAGCAGAAATCAGGCGACGTTATCCTTTAATGGAAGCTGTGAGGAATACGGTTCTCTAATGAGGCAGTTGAGCTGGAAAGGCGAAAGATGGAGGGCTTAGTCAGGTGTGCTGCACTTTGGGAATCTGATTAGAAGCAGTAGCAGCGCTTTGAATATAATCTTGCATTGATAGAAATGTGACTGAAAAATACGAGACGCCTCTTTAATTAAGCAATTGCTTTGACCTCCGTCTTATCACTTTCTCCGTGATTTCAGTAAAAGTTGTGTGATATGAAAACAGCAACGAAATTTCAAGTATTTTTTTTTTACTCATCACTGATATGTCTGCATCTTAATGATGATTCTTTTAACTTGTTTTTGGCTTAAATATTACTGCACTCAGCTGTGACTTAAAGAGCCAAGCTGATTTCATTACTCTCAGAGAGGATATGACAGGCTGAAGAAATGCCACTTTAGGAATCCCATGGGTGCCCGGTGTTTTGCTGCCACGCACCCTGCACACTTAATGGAATCTGTCCACTTCTAGTTTCCATATCAGTGGAGCTGAAATGTCAGAGGAGTAATATGGACATCCCCTCCTGACACTGCAGACTTAATTAAAGATCCTGGACACATCTCAGGGATACCAAGAGGAAAAACAATAGTTTTACAGACATTGTCAGCTTGTAGGGTAATGGCATGTTCCTCTGTCACATTTGGATTCATGATTTCACTAATGATGTTGCCTGATTAAGTGCACTCTAAGAAATACAATGTTGGAATTTAATTAGAAATGTCATGAATGAATAATTTTATTTTTGGTTTGTTTTTTAGATCAATCCCAAACCTGTACAATAACCACAACAAACATAAAAACCAAAAAGAGGAATATCCTAGAAGCAAAAGCTTATTATTTTGCAGATCCTTTGCACCCGATACCTGCTTACATGATGCAACTTGTTCCATGAAATATGGTTATTTAAATGTAAAACGTTTTTTCAGTTCATTTCAATGATAACCTACTAATAAACCCAAAGGAATTGTGTTAATAACCCTATCCTTTCAACTTTGAAGTTGTTCATCACAAGGGAAGTGATTCAGGTGCGTAATAATGGAAAGACTAATGGATTTGTGATACTTAGGCTATGACTCATGTTTGACAGATTTGATGAAAAATTGGTGACGAACATCATGTGCAACTTTAACGCTACAACTTAAGAGCTGCATTTTCAAATCAACAGTATTGGTTTGGATTGTCACACATTGAACACGCGATTCTTTTAATTAATTAGATTCTTTTGGTTTGTTCCTCTGTTGCAAATCAATTCTGAGTCAATTCATTAGTTAAAAGATTTGAATATTTATAATATTTAATATATATAATTAATAATATTAATATATAATTATATATAATATATATAATATAATATTTGAAGATTCAAAAATTTGGCTTGATATTAGCTGGAAAATGTTATTAAGAAAAAGATATAGATAGATAGATAGATAGATAGATAGATAGATAGATAGATAGATAGATAGACAAACCAAAAAAATCAAGTTAATTAAAAGAATCAGACTTCCCTTCACTAAATTTACAACAAAATATGCATAAATCCAAACCAGTACTGCTGATTAGAAAATGTAATTCTTACGTCATAGCATTAAAGCTGCAGATAACGTTCATCAGATCTGTCAAACCTGAGTCATAGCCTAAGTCTCACAAATATTTATTTTTGTTATTCCACACCGGAATCGCTTCCCTCATGATGAACAACTTCAAAGTTGACTCCACCTCAAACACTCCATTTGTTGACATTCCAAACCAAAACCTAAATGAAACTGTCAATCAGATTATTTTCAGACTTCCATGCAGCTGTAGTATGTTGTCATGGCAACAAACACAAAAACAGCTTCATGGTTCCTTACTACTGTGGCTGTGTGGAATTAAAAAAAAAAAAAAAGTTTGGTATGTAAACCAATGGAGTGTTTATGGAGTACACTTTGAAGTTGTTCACCGTGAGGGAAGTGATTCAGGTGCGTAATCACAGAAAGACAGATTTACGATACTTAGGCTATGACTTGGGTTTTTACAGATTTGATGACGTGTACGACGAATGTCATACACAGCTTCAAAGCAACGCCTTACTTTAGATTTACTTTGGATTTTATTAGTAGGTTATCTTTGCAATTAACTGCAATGCATTTTTACATTTAAATAATCATATTTCAAAGAACAAATTGCATAAAATTATTTAGTTAATTCCAACAAATTCCAAAATTTAAGTTCTTAGAGTGTGGGAAAATGTAAAGCAGGGCACTATGAATTCTGTATGTGCTTCTCAGGGCTCGTAGAAGTTCTGACATTATATAAAAAAAACCACTGTATACTCATGAGATGTATCTACACAGTTTTGAGATGTTTCTAAAAGTTACTGGTTTTAAAAGAATAAAAATGCATGAGCCGCCTCTTCATGCCTTCTGTACACAACCTGGTTGTGGTTCATATTGTGGCCCTAGGCTCCAGAATATCATTTATAGACTCATCAAATCTCATCCGATCCAGCCCTTTTTATGTTCGCATGTGGTTTTGAAAGCAGAAGTCTGGCAGAGACAGAGTAGCAGTGAAGGTTTTAGGTCAATGTTAGATTTAAGCATTAAACAAGTCCTGGGATAAAGTTAAAATATTATAGATCTTGGAGGCTTTAGTACATGTTTCTGATACTCTTGGGGTATTGATTTGGAATAAGCTCTGGGTGAGCCAGTTCTTTGTTGCTGAATTATATCTTAGAAAATGGATATATAACTGCAGAGATTCATGCAATTCTATATATATGTTTTTTGTTTTTTTTTTCAACTAGTTTTCACTAGTTTTCAACTAGTTCCAGTTGATAGAGAGCTGCATCACTAACCAGCTGTTGGACACGGGCTGCACTTAGTATGCAGCAGCAAACACCCAGAGATTTGTACACCCGTATCCTGCCAGCTGATGAATTTGCAGCCACATTGATATTCTTCCTCCCACAACTGCCAGTACATTGGTGCACCTTTTAGCATATGGTAGGAGACCAGGAATAGTTCTGACCTAGTTGGAGCTTCTGTACTTCACCATCAAACTTCTATCTCCCTCTAGATTCTGGGTTTTTATGCAAGGGTACCACAGGCAAAAAAAAAAAAAAAAATCCTATACGCTATATTCTTTTTTAATGTGGTTCCCTTCAATATCTACAGAATTCTTTGTGACCATAGTTACACATTTTCATACATCTGAACAAAATGTTTTAAGCATTTCGATAATAGTAATTTAAGATTTACTTCATTACTTCATCACATCAAGTGGTTTAACTAACCTCAAGCTGTTGTGATCTATAAGTGGTGTAAAATGAAAATTTCCATTAAATATTATTACTAAAGTACTAAGAAACACGGTCGTTTCATCTCACCTGCTCCTCAATATTCTAGAGGCCATCACACATAATATGTTTTTCATTATTTTCAGATGTGGATCGAAATATTTCCATGCAGTTCTGACTATTGATTGGCTGACCAGGGGTTCTAAGAGCTTTGACAAACACATATGAGTGGAAATAATCCATGCTGGCCACATTGAAGGTAGTGTCCATTTATATACATGAAGGTCAGTCAATCGATAGTTGGTATTAAACAAGAAACACAAGGTGATGCTTTGTCAGATCAATGTGTGAGCAATCTATCGCTGTAACTCCACAAAGTTCTGACCTTTTCAGTTAAATTCCAAATCTCCTTTAGCTGTGGAACCTTTTATTTATTTTTTTTATCTATAAATAACCTCTATCTAAGCATTCATTTTCAAACAAAGCTGAAATAGCATGAAATATTTACTTGAGTTATTATATTTTTTATTGTTTTTATTATATTTGACATGCATAATCATTCCCATTGGCTTGCATGAATAACAATCCAGATGAACTAAGAAAACCACAGAGTTTAAATATGTATCTGTCTTCTGTGTAGCTGTTGAAAAACATTTTAATAAACAGGCTCATGTTTGATATCACAGAAAAGACGGTGTCATTTCAGTTGACTGTTTTGCAGCCGCTGAATGAGGTTCTGTGCAGGTCTATTTCAGTACCATGGACAGCTCCTACAGTTCTCCACAGTTTCTTTGTTGCATCCATGGCCTGTTACATGAGCAAACATGTCAGAGACCTTGCAGATTAACTATAGATATCTAGTATCCTATAACAGTGGAACATGTTGGCCTTTTGTGCAGCCTTTACATCTCACTTTGTGTGACCTTCACCCTCTGAATAGAGCATATAAATCCTTTGTGAAACAGTTTTGTAACATGGTAAATTTCAGATTGTCTAGCATCGAATCTGAGAGCACTGGCAGATAAAACCGTGAACCTCCAACATGCATCTTTGTGTGTACTCACACAGATTCTCAAATTCTCTTTGCAGTGCTACACTTCTGTCTGAGAGTCTTCACAAACACTATGAGTCACACAAAGAAGCCCACTGCAGGTGTCTTCACTCTTAGATAGTTTATATTTTCAGTGAAATTCTTTACACTCTCATTGTGATATAACAATATACTGGTCATTGTCTCCCTGTGCAGCATAGCAATGCATCATTGCCAACAGTTAAAAAAAAAAAGAAAACAGATAGAGGGCTTTGCTTCTTAAGGGCTGCTACATATTATTCCAGATAAATATTCAAATTTACATGTGAAGCACTCAATCAAATGCTAATTGAGCTGTTCTCAGGACCCTCGTATTGGATCGAAGTGTTATGTTGTGGCTACTTCATGTAAATGGCTACTTACACCTGGAAAGGTGAAAAGAGGATCTGTAGTTGATGTAAACCCCAGGTGTAATGCCTGCTGCAGCGATAAGACCCTGTTTGTTTTTCCTCTCTACTGCAGTAAGCTAAAAATTGACTGGCACTATCTAAGCCGTTGGTGATTATCTGACATGCCAGAGGGTTCATGCCGCAAAGACTAATTAGTTTCATTAACCTGCGCTCAAGATAACAATTGCTTTCATGTAATTGAAATGCTGATTTTCCTATCCCTCAGCTCTTGCCTCACTGCTGCCTTGTTTCATTCTTTGGCTGCTATATCTGTACCCTGACCCACCCTCTGTCACTGTATTTTTTTTAGGTTGATCTCTCCATCACCTCTCTCTTTGCCTCTTTGCTAATTAATTTCATTGCACGCTGACACTTCATCAATTTGAGTTTCTGTGAATTTTTTATCAGTATAAGTGTTTTAAGACAAGATAAGATATGACTGTATTTATCCTATCATGACGAAATTTCACAGTTAACAGCAGATAAATTACAGCAAGCAAGTGCAAAGACAGGTCAAAATCAACAAGCAAGTGAAACATTAAACATAAAGAGGAAAAAAATAGAGAAATCTGATATTCCTATAAATATTTATATCCAATTTGAAATAAATATTATGTACATATTTACGTTGGCTGCACATGCACATGGAAGTGGGCTGGTGGTGTGACTGGGATCTGTTATACAGGGGAACTTATTTTGGGTTATCTGATTTGATTCGATTTGATTATTTGTTTCAAACATCAAATTAAATTTAGCATATACAGGCACATAATAAATTATCAAAAATTATTAGACAATCAAAAGTCATCAAAAACAATGGTTATGCAATCAAGTACTATCTTCTGTGTGTATCATGTGATGAAAACAAACAGAAAAGAAAACATGGAATGGAATGGAACACTGTTTTTGTCAGTACAATGCCATCGATATTGATGTAAGAACTGAAGTGATTTAGGTTTTTATTAAGAATACCATGGGAAATTGCTAGATATCAGCTCTTAAATTAAACTTTTAGGAGGTATTTTTGTTGTTATCATTATATTTATCCAAACAAATGTATCTTTAGATGTGTCAGGCGTTAAAATGAACAAGAAATTAAAGAAAACAAGGATGGTCTAATAATTTTTTCCATGACAGTATTAGTAGTAGTACTAACTAAAACATAAATAATAATACAAAAATCAACAATCAGGATAGAAAGACGAACAGCATTATAGTTTAATTTACATGCCCAAATAGGAGTGGGAAGAAGTCCTATTTAACTACCCCCCCTTTATAAAATATTAATAACATAGATTTATCTTCCTCTTCCTTTTACATTACTCTTATATTTATTCATTATTCAGTGATCTTATTGGTACAGAAATTATGTTTATTAGCATAGCATACGGATACTCCTTGATTTCTAAGTAAATTATAACAGAAATGCACATAGAAAGCATCTTGTTTATGATAAATCACAAGACTCAAATTGTTGTCACTAGCGCTGACAGAAAATAGAATCTTCAAGTGATGAGACATAAATTGACCGTCCTATTTTGAACAGCTCAGTTAACTAATCATTCAACCTGTCAGGATCTGTGTATGGGGAGCATAAAGGACACAAATGCAAAGGCAGAGTCAGGTTCAAACAGTTCAAGGAATTTATTAAAGAAAACAATCTGTAGGCAGAAAACCAAGGAGTCCAAGAGGTGAAGTCCAAGAACAAAATGAAACCTGAGGAAAAATAAAATTGCCCAGAGCTGGGAAAATGCACATTATAGGGAACATGACATGAAACAAAGGGAAGGTGAATAGTATATATAGTGTGGTGGTGGGATAGTGAAGGTAAACTGCAGGAGTGGAAGATATTGTGATATGGCAAAATGATCATTCTGTGTGTTTTATCGGTACAGTTTCTATGTTCATTATAAAATAAGGCAGACTTTTTCTCCCTACCTGTGATTCTTCCTACACAAAGATGACGTCAGTAGCTTATAAAGTCTGCCTTTCATGAATTAACCCATAGAGACCCAAAATACCACCAGTGACACAAACCATCTACTGATCTAAACTGTTTAATACCTGTTGATCCACTAAGCCACAGTTGTCAAACATGTGGCCCGGGTCCAAATCCGGCCCGGTACAGGGTCCAGTTTGGCCCTTGAGAGGAATTTGTGAAAAGCAAAAATTACCCTAAGATATGAACAATCCTTTTAGTTCAGGTTCCACATTCAGACCAATTCAATCTCAAATGGGTAGAAACAGTAAAAATATTATCATAATAACATATCCAAATTTTTCTCTTTGTAAATGTAAACATTTTCATGTATTCACACTAAAACAAGGTATAATTTCTCAAAAAAATGTGAATACCCTAAATAAATATGAACAACCTGAAATGTCCTAAGAGAAGTAACTGCAATTTTACCAATATTCTGCCTGTTATTAAATATTTTGTGTGTTTGTAGATCCACTGTGATCTGTAGGTTATAATGAACATGTGAAAATGATAAACTAAGACAGAATATTGTTAAAATTACACATATTTTTTTCAGTTTGTTCATGTTATTCACATTGTTTGAAAGGACAGTTTGTAGATATAAAACTTTTTATAATGTAAATGTACTTTTTTCGCTCTAAAACAAAGAGAAACATTTGAAATTGACATTATTTGTATAATATTATGTTATTATTTTACTGGTTCGGCCCTCGTCAGATCAAATTTAGCTAAATGTGGCCTCTGAATTAAAATGAGTTTGACACCCCTGCACTAAGCCTAAGAAATCATGTAAATAATTGGTGTAAAATACAGTTTTTCATCTTTTCACGGTCATGACCCATTTGGACGTTAAGAGGCTCTGTAGTGAACGTAGAAACACCATCATCTTTTACAACATTGATTCACCATTTAAAATCCATGAAGTTTGATTAAGACAGTTGACGGACACACTTGGTTTATGCTCAGTTAATGATGGATTTAGTTGAAAAAGTCATTTTTTCTTTATGAATATCTACTTGATCAGTCGATTCATACAGGAAAATACATGATTATCACAAAAGAAAAGCACAAATACAAAGCATAATATTATAATTAATGGTAATAAATCACTTAAGAAAGGTTAAAATAAAAATAAAAACTAATTTGGGAACTGACGCAGAAGTAGCACTGGGTCTTTATGGGTTAAACTGGCTCTGATTAGCATTTTGTTTCAGCAATCACTGAGTGTCATAGAGTTGATTGTGTATGATCAAACATCACATTTATCATGAAACCTCTTCACACTCACTTACTAAACAGTTCTAGCTTTTAACAATAAGAGACGCATTAGCAGCAACTGACAGATGACAGAATAGCATCCTTTTTTTGTAAAGCAGAAAGTTCAGAGAATGAAATTGAACCATTATCTAATAAGAGAACATGACTTATCAGACTATGATGTTGCTGAGAAAGTGCCTAATACCAGAGCTGTAAATATAATATATTATCTATTGTCTTCTAAAGATGTAACAGAGCTTTATTCAGTACCACTCTAGTAAACGAAACCTTCTTTTTCTGCTAAAAAAAAAAAAAAAAAAAAAAAAAAAAACCCCGACAAAACAAAAATTGAAATTCCCTGCCACACTGCATATTTTTCTCCCTCGTCTGTTTGACAGTGCCAGGGTTTTTCCTTTTTGTTATATGTTCATCAATGGCTTCGACATCATCATCCAACAGGCGTAGAATTTGCAGGTGAATAAATGACTAGGTAAAAAACAGTGGGGGAAACAAAGCCTTCAAATTTCACAGTTTTGCGCTGACAGTAGCTGATGTTCAAGTACAATATCTTTGACTTTTACCTGACTTCAACAAAGTTAAAATACAACTGCGGAGATATTACAACACAAAACTTGAAACAATCTTGTCCGGCGTGGAACACAATATTGTAATATGCTCTACAGAAACCAGGGCTCCAGTTTTCTGAACCAAACGCACCGCACTCCACTCACTTTGCATATAATTTACCCTTTTCCTCTCCTGTCTGGTGCTTGCAGGCTTTTGCTCTTTTATAACAAAATAGATGAGGGGTGACATGGTTGATTTTGTTTGGTATTGTTTGTAAAGTGACACACACCAGGGTTTGACAGAGACGCAGCAGGGATTGGCTCAGGCCCGTTTGCCCTATGTGGAGATATCGGCGTTTCAACCAGAGGGGTCCATGCCTATCATTAATGACCTTTTCAAACACTGAGCCTGAATACATTGTATTGAGGCCGCTCTGTCAAACCTCTTGCTAGCCCAGAGCTGCTTTGTTCTCTGAAGTGTTAGGGCTGCATAAATCAAAGATTTAAAGATTTTGATATCTTGCCTTTTAACAAAAACACAGAGAGACGTAGCTATGAATAGAAAGTAACTGCTGTGCTGTTTTAGACTTTTAATTTGCCTGCAGCCATAAACAAGTACAAAGGCAAATAGAAAAAAAACATGTTTTCTTGAGAGATTTGTAGGAGACAAGTCATTATTTATTAGCAGCTGCATTGAAGTTACAATGTATGTACACATTTATAGTCTTCAATAATGACTTAATAGTGTGCAATAAACATTTACGGGCATCTATGAGGCTTTCTAAAGGACTGTTGTTGTGGCTCAGCAGGGATGCCGTTCCCATTAAACTGTGTTTAAATGGCATTAAATACAGGTGTAATATGTAACATTTCCACTTGCTTATGCTTACATGAACTTCATGTCTGAACAGGGAGCCAACAGTTTATTGATCCACAACTCCACTTCTAGCTACATGGGTATCTGAGACATCCTTGGGAGCAAGAGTGAGGATTTCTTTATATATCATACATTTAAATGTGTAATATTTTTGCCACTTTTACTATGAATGTTGTAAGTCTTACATTGCTAGTACAGATGCAATCATATCATTAAGGAAAAAAAAGTAATGTGTTTTGTTATATAAATGAGAAATGGGGGTGGGATTTAATAGGCTTTCTTCTTCCCACCCCTTTCTGAACAATGCATATTGAATTAATTTTGTTATTTCAGGATTTCATGGCAATTGCAGTATTGTCTTCATCAGCTCTATTTATCAATCTGCTATTAGTTCCTTATACACACAAAGTTTTTCTTCTACAATACAGTTGTATTTCATTACGTTACAGTTATTATCCAGATTCTACCCAGGTCTTTTTATACATCTAATTTATATTTTATAGCATTTGCTCTTGTGTTATATTATTTCTTTACTTATATTTGCTGTGGTATTATTTTGTTATTGAATGTGTGTCATGCTGCTGCTACACTGTAATTACCCAGTTTGAGATAAATAAAGTCCATAAAGCACTAACTAACTAACTATCTATCTATCTATCTATCTATCTATCTATCTATCTATCTATCTATCTATCTATCTATCTAT
>JAPSES010000211.1:16572959-16589606 GCA_029822895.1 Maxillicosta whitleyi | reverse complement strand
GACCACAGGAAAGTGGTGTCCCCATATTGTATGTAAGGAACTGGTGATCCCCATTATGTTAGGTTTACAAGACTGTGAGTGTGTGTGCGTGCATAGAGAGAGAATGGAGAGGAAGAAAGAAGAGACGTGCGTGTGTGTGGTTGTTCAGCTAACTTTAGCAGCATAAGTTGTGGCTATAACACCTTCTGTTCCTGATTATTTAGGCTTTAATAAACCTGAATCCAGTGGAAATACACTCTTTACTTACTCGGGTGTCATCGGTTTCAGGGCTATTACAATACTTAGTCCCAGTTACACGTTATCTAGCAAGAATAAATCATATTCTCAGTGAGTATTTCTTCTCAGGAAGAAATTTTTAGATCATCAAAAGTCATCAAAAACAATGGTTATGCAATCAAGTACTAACTACTTTGTGTATCATGTGACTAAAACAGAAAGAAAATAAAATATGGAATGTCTATAAGTACTGTTTTTGTCAGTGCAATGACATAGATATTGATGTAAGAAGTCATTTTGGTTATTATCAAAACAAAAAACATGGAAAATGGAGAGATATCAGCTCTGAAATTCAACTCTTATTTGCTATTTTTGTTGTTATCATTATATTTATCTAAACAAATGTACCTTTAGTTGTATAAGGCATTAAAATGAACAAGAAATTGAAGAAAAGAAGGGCAGTCTAATCATTTTTACTTTTATCTGGTTTAATTTCTGCAGAAGGATGATGGTGATAATGATAAATTAACTCTTTAAAACCCGACATGTCACCGTTGTGCAATTGGAAAAAATTCCAACGGTTTTTGAAGCCTGAGATGTTGGATTTTATAGGTTTTATTGGGTCATTGCGGTAATTCCACTCATGCCTGAACTAGAAGCTGGAGAAAAAGCTGTTTGAGCATAATTGTAACATGCAGTAAATTGTAAATGATTACTAGATTTAGAAAAAACTCGAAAAAAAATTGCTCTGGTAAAATGGAAAACGGACTAACTTAAAACACATTTTCTAAAGTTTTAGGTAGTCAAAATATGAATACAAATGTCAGCTGGACCATTTAGCCCTCTACATGATCAGTATAATATTTTTTCTTTCTTGAAAAACCTGATGTATACAATTAGATACATACAATAGTCAGATAATCCACCAGGGGGAGGAATTTGTTTCCCAGAGGCCTTTCCAGTGACACTAAACAATGAGGAAACGGAATTACCAATTTGTTAAACATGTTTGTGTTCTATTATGTTTTTGTTTGTTCAAAAAGAGACCTGGTGTATCAAATATGATACAAAATTGAAACTCATACATGGGAATTGATATTTGAAAAAACATTTTTGGATTGTTCAGAAGAACCAATAAAAGCTCCAGTTTCAAAGAACCGGAATTTTCTGTCAATGATTTAATGGTCGACATGTCCAGGGCGAACCCCACCTTCGCCCTTAAATAGCTGGGATAGGCTCCAAGCGACCCCCATGTCCTTAGTGAGGATAAAGCAGGTTCAGATGATGAATGAATGCATGAATGAATGATTTAATGATTCAGGCTTTACAGGGTTAAAGGGTTAACCAGAGAAAAAAAAACAATACCCTACAATATTAGTTAATTTGCAGGTTATTGTGTTGTTGAATTGCTTGTATTCAAAGCTGGATTGATTTGTTACATCTTGGTGTGTTGCTGACATGACACCGTGAAGATATTAATGATGTGGTAGATTTAACAGATAAACCTCTGACCTTGTATCTGACCTGCGACTCTAATCAACAGTGACTGCACAGTGTCACGACCACATGCATATTTACATTATAACATAAATATAAGAACGCATAATGTTAACAAGATGATGATTTACAGCAAGAATTAAATTTAATGACCAGGTTCGCTCTCAGGATGATGATTGTCATTGCATAATTTATTATTACCTCAGGCGGTTGTTTTTATCAATCATTATCTGTTTTTCTCTGTCTCTATCCTTCTGTTTTGTTTTATCCTCTTATGACAGATGTGATTCAATTTTGATTGCGATTTTCTACATGAAGGTTCAAGGTCACAAAAAAAAAAATCCCATTTTCAATTTAATTCACCACATATATGGGCTGTGTACGATCATGCCACATAGCAAATGATTATTAAAAATGACTATTTTGTCCACAAGTTTCTTTCAACTTTTACGTGCAATGTATCACAAAAACTTTAAGCAAATTTGCATACATATCCACATTCTGGATGGATTATAGCATTAGTTATCACCTTCTAATCCATGAAGCCAATGTAAATACTGAGTTAATGGGGTTTGCATTCTCTCTACTTTATAGTTTATCCCATAAAGACTCAATGCTACTTATGTGGCACTTCCAAAGTAGGTTTTTCTTAAGTGATTTTTCACCATTTCTTATAATATTATCTCCTATATTTTGTGATTTTCAGTGAAAATCAGGTATTTTCCTATGTTTAATGCACTGATCATGTAAATGTTCATAAAAGTTCTGATTAAATTTAAGCGATATTATATGAGAAATAGAGAAAACTGAAAAAGATTTTGACTTTATTAGCAAATATATTATTGACTGAACATAAATCCAGTGCGTGTCCATCCACTGTCATTGATCCGAATCCATGGGTTTTACTGATGAATCAATGTTGTAGAAGATGACGGTGTTTCTACGTTCACTGTCTCAACGAATAATAATAATAATCATAATAATAATAATAACTTTATTTATATATATATTTTATTTATATAACACCTTTAAAACTGGGTTCAAAAAGTGCTTTACAGCAGGATACAAGATGGAATCAAAGATACTAAAACAGAAACAGCACAATAAAAGAGATACATAAAACATCGATTATTAATAATAGCTAAAACAGGATGAAATTAAATATTCAACGTTCAGAGGTGACATCACAAAAAGCAAGTCTATAAAAATGTGTTTTAAGAAGTGATTTATAACATGTCACTGATCCCACAGCCTTATCTCCTCGGGCAGGCTGTTCCAAAGTCGAGGGGCCCTGATGGAAAAAGTGCGGTTACCTTTTGATTTAAGCCTCGACATTGGAACAGCCAGGAGCCCATTTACATCAATTATTTTCATGGATTGATAAGATTAGTTGATCAATAGGTTTAAGCAGTTGACATCCGTAGATGGTTGTGGTCTCTGGCGGATGTTTGGGTCTTTATTGGTTAATCTTCAACTTTGAAAATAAAAAAAATGTAACCCATAAAAACCCAAACAGCCACTTGCAACCAAAACTAACTAGTGATTTAAACTGTTAAATACCTGTTGATCCATTAATCCTATAAATATAAATCTATATGTGAATATTGAGTGTAAATGCAGTTTGTCACCTGTTCATGGCCATCAGATATGGCCCATTTGGACATTCAGAGGCTCCGTAGTTACCATGGAAACACCGTCATCTTCTACAAGATTGATTCAGCTGTAAAATCCATTGAATTTAATCAATGGCAGTGGATGGACACACTGGGTTTATGTTCAGTTAATGATAGATTTTACTGGAAAAGTCCTTTTTTCTTCAGTTTTCTCTCTTTTTTTATATATTAACCTTTGAATTCACTCTGAGTCTTAATGAACATCTACATCATCACTGAATTAAATAAAGGAAAATACATGATTTACCCTAAAAAAAAAAAAAGTCAAACTAGAGAGGGTAATGTTACAATAAATGTGGATAAATCAATTTAGACAGGTTAAAAAATAATGTATGAACTGCCATAAAAAGTACTTCTGAGTCTTTATGGGTTAAGAACTATTATGGGCTGTAGCTTAGACAACAATAGCATCAGATGCATACCAGATCTATGAGGAGAAAATAAAATATGACCATTGTTATATGTGGGAACAACAGAGGGAGGCTTTAATTCCAAAGAACATCCACAGACAGTGTTAAAATAACTTAAATAATCTCCTGAGTCCCATTGATTAACAGTTTTGTTTATCTTCTGTGCTGGTAAGATGAAGAAATAAAGATGAAATTTGGAGAAAGCGTGATTTTTTTTGATTTTTTTTACATGAGGTTATTTACGGTAGTTGTTTATATGTGAGTGTCAGTCTATTTGCATCACTCTCCAAAACCAGCAGCAGTTGGTGGATATGAAACAATTGGCTCAAAGTTGTTGTGAAGATATCAAAGATAAGTATTTGTTTGCCTGGGCTCAGTGTGTTTGTGTGCACATCTTTCCATGCATATTACTGGGCACATTTTGCTTCTGTTCATGTAGATTCTGCCTTGTGTTACTGCTTTTATGTTTGTATATTCTGTGTGTAAATATGCTTACAAGACACAACTCCTGTTCTTATTTTTTTCTTTCTGCTGGCAACAGGAACATCTTATGAAACACTTGGCTTTTAAATAAACCAAGCAAGTGTTTGATGTGTAAATGTGCGTTTCAGACATGTAAATAGTATGCTATCAGCTTCTCAGCATCTGTCTGTCTTTCAGAGTTTTGACTTGTCACCACTGTTCTTCATCTATGTGCGCTTGTCTCTCATGTTCCTTTCTTTTCTTCTTTGACAAAAAAGCAAACTGGCAAGTCTAGCCGGAGGCACAGCAAGTGAGCCTTTGTTTAAAAGGTTATGAATTTGTGCTTATGCTGATATAGAACTTACAAACACGCTGCTTTAATCGCTTCTTTAACCTGGGATGAATTGTTCAAATAACCATAGAGAGTATGATGAAAAAAAAATAAAAAAATTATATATATAACATTACATTTGGCTGGTGATTTCATCCAAAGTGACTTACAAGGTATATAGGCATGTATAGCAGGAAGGGCCTTGCCCAAGGGCGCACCTGGGATTCGAACTGGCAACCTTCCGCACCATGGTGTTACCCACTAAGCTATCCAGTCTCTCTCTCTCTCTGTCTCTCTCTCTCTCTTTCTCTGTATGTATGTATATTTTTTTTTCCATCATGCTCTCTATGCTTATATGAACATTTTGTTATTTATTTGTTATTTATTTGTTATTTATTATTTAACATTTTTAATGAGGCTTTTAATCTGAAAACTTTACAGTGTGTGTGACAGAAAGAGAGAGAGAATCAGTTTTTATCAGTGTTTTGTTTTGTTATGCAGGTTGGATCAGTATTCATATCAGTATCATTTAGCCTGTGTGCATGTACATCTCACATGACTCCTGAAATGTGTTAAAAGTCAGTGTAATTGTACCAATATTCTGTTATTAAATATTATGCAAATGATAAACTGAGGCAGAATATTTTTTAAATTGCATTTATTTCTCTTAACACATTTCAAGTTGTTCATTTCATTCAGAGTTTTAGGAAAAGTTTGTAGGCCCACTAAAATGAGTTTGACACCCCTGCTGTAGATGCATCTTGTCATGGAGCAGAACAATACTGAACACATGTGACCTTCACCTACTGTGTGTACTTCTGATATCTGAGTAGTTTCATATAGAAATAAGTTTGACTCAAACACAGTCTAATGTAAATTATAGGGCAGGAACTTTGACAGAACTTTACTGGATATTTGTCAGACAGATTAAAAGTGTGAATCAGGTGATGTTATCTATGTTGTATTTAACATGTTCTCATGGATGAAGTCATCGACAGGATGCAGCTGAATGGTTCAGCTCGATCATGACCCGAGGTTGAACTTTAATGAAACGCCTCATCATCATCACAGGTTGATCAACTTCAGATTCCAGCAGTTGATCAGATGGAACTGTGATTAATTTTACCATGATGACGGTTACCACAGCGACGGTTACACTACAATGGTAACCATGACAACAGTTACCATGACTATGAAAAGAGAGACAAACAGAGATTGTATGTATATTTTTGGATGTTTTTCATTCAAAGGCAAATTACAAACTTTTTGTAAAAGATCGGTCATGAGTATCAGTGTGTGATTTGTCAGACTCACGTAAACAAACATTTTAGTGCTGGTTTTGTGTGTTTATGACATTCCTACTGGAAATTGGTGGTTTGCGCATTTTACTTACAAATTACGAGTTTCCTGTTGGAGTTAGGTCATGAGTATCGATGTATAATTTTTCGGGCTTGATGAGATGAGAATTTTGGCATTCGTTTCATGTTTCTGTGACATTCCTACTGGCAGCTAGGGTTGTTTTTGTTTGTCTAGGGGGCGCTAGAGAGTCCTTTGGCACCTAAGGGGGTCATTTTTATATATTATCAAATGTTTTACTAGATCTGGCCTGCCCTGCGGGCAAAGGCCCTCTCCCTCACTGTGTGAGTGAGGGAGAGGGCCTTGCCTGTGGGCTTGGTCCCTAATAAACATAATGAAGTCTGTACATACCGTATGCAAGCTTCATATATCAAGTATTACATTTTCTCCATCAGCCAAAAATAGAAAATCACATTTCTCAGCTGATTTTGAGAGAATTAACACTTCAAGGTACTCATTCACTATTCACTACTTGCTTAAATATGTGAATACGGTTTATAATATAGTACACTTGGCTAACACAAAAGTCGCACATGCAGTATTTCACTGGACCGCCTTTGATTTTGATTAGAGGAGACATTCACTGGATTGAACTAAGCACTTCAGATCCTCCCATCAGTAAGGACTCTAGTGGTGCCAGGCACAGCAGACCCCGCATGCAGCTTATTTTGGCATGGATCCAGCTGATGTCATCATGCATGATGATGTCAACATATCAAATGCCTCTTTATATGTGCCAAGTCTGAAGGAAATTGAAACAAAATTTATCTTTTTTTATAAATATTTGAAATTTCACTCCCATTATAAATAAATAGGAAATTTTTAAAAATTCATGAAAAAAAATTAACGTTGGCGTTACCCACGTTATATTTAGATTTATTCTAGGTCACTGGTAGTCTATAAACCCAATTTGGCATGAATTCAACTAATAGTTTTGCTGCTAGAGTGTTAAACACAAAAACAAACAAACAAATGGTGCTAGGCACAACAAACCCCGCCCCTTGCATGTGTTGTAGCTTATTTTGGCATCGGTCCAATTTATGTCATCATGTCTATGTGTGTGCTCATGTCAGCATATCAATTCCCTTTGTATATGTGCCAACTTTGCAGTAAATTGAAATAAAATTGATGTTTGCATAGACATTTAAAATATCAGCCATTATGATTATTATATTATTTGTGGGACTGCACAAACATGTATTTTGAGGTAAAATTACTGAGATACAGGGAAACTGGTTGGATTCCACTCTGCCTCTACACCCACAGTTTTGTCTCTTTTGTCTTTAGTGTTTTAAAAGTTGGTCTGGTCACAGCTGCAAGACTGATTCTACTCAACTGGGGGGAAAAAAATTGATTAAGATTTCATCATTTGAACAGACCTGACTGTAAAGGGAAAGCAAATGAGGTGTGGGATCAGTTATAGTTGCATGTTAAATTAAATTTAAACTTGAATGGAAAGAATCGACTGATGTGTATTTTTTCTTCTCTTTCATGTCCATTGTTTTGTCTTATTTTAGTGTGAAAGGATGGATGTCTACTGTTTCTTGCAAAAGTTGCGTACTGTGCTCTATGCATGCTGCTCTGCTTTGAAAATTTTATTTAAAAAATTTTAATTATTAAAAACAAGGGGAAAAAATCATAAAAACTGGAACTTTGACCAATTTTCCCAAAATGGAACCACATCTATACTGGGTCACGGACAATCCAACCAACTAACCCAGTTTGGTATGAATTCCACCAGTAGTTTTGCTGCTAGAGTGTTAACAAAGAGGGGCGGTGTAATACTGTTTCCGCTGTAACAGGTTATTTAACTCTATTTGGTGTAGTAAGTGTTCTCTGGTGTCAAAATTGATTGGACAATTGATCAGGACCATCAGGATTGTGACAGAATGGTTCAGGGAGAATGTTCTCATTTATACACATGGATTAACCTCCATAAAGCCCAGACTAATTTGGAATGTGATGGAGACTTGACACAGTGGTCCAATTCTCCATTATCTATAATCAAAAATGAATGATCTAGATGGAAAAATATTATAATATGAACCATTACGTTAGCATTATGTGTCCGAAAAAATGTCACAATGAATGTCTCCTGTATCCAAAACCAAAGAGGGTCCAGTCAAATATTACATGTGTGACTTTTTTTTTGTGTATAATATGGGCTTTTGTCATCATAAAGCACTTATTAATGTTGTATTCTGCTGGAGTATATTATATGGAGACATGCATCGACAAAATACTGTGTGTAACGTGAATGTCATGTGAATTAAATACAGATTTCAGTGTGTGTGTGTGTGTTTACCTGGACATAAACCCAGAGCAATAGAAGATTCAGAATTCAGCACGCACACGCACACACACACCGTGCAGACGAGGCTCCAGGTGATGTTGAATCCATTACTGTTTCTGTTGAACATCCTGACACGAATATATTCAGATCTTTTTTTTTTTGAACAAGTGTTGCAACATCACTTCCACTGCGAAGACTTTTAATGTGAATATTCCAGATTTCCGTCATGCCCCTAGTGCATAAAACACACGGTTAAACGCACAGTTGTTAGTTCATCTTCATCCACAGGTGTGTGTCTTGATTTTAAAAGATGAATGAATATTAGACAGAGAATCTCTTTGGGATGTAAATGACTCTTAAGTTGCAAAACGCAGTCTAATCTAATAAAAGATATGAGGAAAAACTGTAGCGATTACTCAGACCCTACATCAAAAAAGGAAAATATTACACAAATGTTACACAATCTCTGTCCTTGTGGTCCCACCAGACCTACAGTCCTTATTTAAGTGTACCCTCTCTCACTTATTTCCGCTCACACACACACACGCACATACACACACACATACACACACGCACACACTGTTGACATTTAAAGGAACATGAGTGAAAGGAAATGGTTATACAGTTCACTTCATGATTCCTTATTATTCATAGACATCTTTCTGTTCACACACAACCTTCAAACTGCAGAACTACAGTTTGCAGAATTTACAGAGTAAAGTTCTGTCCAACCTCAGCTTACATCTTTTTTCTTTGCTATTCTAAATACCTTCCAAAAGCTTAAATATTTACAGTGAATAGATGCAATAACATGGAATACAACTAAAATTTAAAAAAAAAAAAAAAATCATTATATATTCTTACCTTTTGTAACAAGTGGTGCCAGGCACAACAAGCCACGCCCCTCACACATTAGTGTAGTTTATTTTGGCATGGATCCAGCTCATGTAATCATGTCTATGCGTGTTGTGATGTCAACGTATCTATTGCCTCTACATATGTACCAAGTTTGAAATTAATTGAAACAAAATCGATGGTTTTATAGACATTTGAAATTTCGCCCTATTTTAAGTAAATGGGGAAAAAATATTTTAAAAATTCCCAGAAAAAATTTTAACTTTGGCCTATTTTTCCCCAAATTAAAAAATTTCCCCAATCACTTTATTCAAGATTTTTGTTGTTGTTGTTGTTTTTCATTTCATTCAAGGGAAAATAATACAAATACAAATCTGCCAACGGAACAAATGAAAATTACCTTGGTAATAATGGATAAAGGCATACAATACCATATAATACTATACCATATATACCATATAATACAGTATCATACAAAATAATACCATACCATATAATACCATTATATACCATATTATACCATATCATACAAAATAATACTATACCATATAATACCATACCGTACAAAATAATACCATACCATATAATACCATACCATGTAATACCATATAATACCATACCATACAAAATAATACCATACCATACATACCATATAATACCATACCATACAATACCATTACGTACCATATAATACCATACCATACAAAATAATACCATACCATATAATACCATTACATACATACCATATAATACCATACCATACAAAATAACAGGCATAATCTTTGTGAATAACTGTTCCATGAGCAGAATACATGTTGCAAGATATGGAAACTTAAGGCCACAGCCAATCAAAAGCTCCCACATCCAGAGATGCCACTAGAGACTGACATCACTACCGCAGTTTACCTCATAACCCCAAACAATTTGTTCATGCCATTTGCGGCTTTTAGAAGAACTAAATATCCCAAAGATGTTTAGCCATTTTCAATGTCTGATCTTACCATGAGCTCATTAAAAATACATGATCCGCATTCCAGCTTTGGCTGCTGGATAACTGCTCTCCGATCTCTCTCTGCCTGCCATCTGATGGAATTAAGAAGTTGTAATTAACATGAATAATTCCACCCTTAAGGGGATTTATATGTACACGCTATGGTAACTTGTCAAAACGCACTAATCAGTCTCCCTCTATGTGCCCATATATAACCACGCATATTTCAAGTGATATTATGTCGTGTGAAATTTATCATGAATTTTCTCGTGTGTCCAGTGGGTGAGATTTATAGAGATCTTACTGCAGAAATGGATGTCATCTTCATAATTGTGTTTTCATTGGCAGATAATCAGCTGAAAATAATAATTGTGTTTTTTTTCTCACCTTGGAGTAAGACATTTATATTGTGAAAGGTGTCAAGGTGCGTTGATGCCATGTACAATGAGGATAAAATTAATGAGCTACACTGAATTCACACATTTCATTGCTAACATACAATATTACTTTATATTTCAGTGAAGTGTTGTTTAGAATGTGTGTTTAGAACCCTTACTAAATGCTTCACTTTGGTTCTACTTAGATTTATTCAGTGCAGATCTTTTTAATCATGAGTATTTCAAGGGGTCTCCCTCCAGACTCCTGAAATGTTTGACATTTTCTGACCATAAATAATTACTTTAAACATTCAAGGCTATGTTCGTGCTGACTTCCTACTGATTTTCCCCCTACATTTATCGTTTCTGAGTGATTTTATCACTGATTATTGTAATATTTTCCCTCATATTTACCTCCGCCAAGGAGGTAATGTTTTTGCCTGGGTTTGTTTATGTGTTTTTTTATTTGTTAGTAAGATAACTCAAAAACTTATGAACAGATTTTAATGATATTTTTAGGAAATGTTCGCTCTGAGACAAGGAAGAGCTGATTAAATTTTGGAGGTGATCCGGATCACCATCTGGATCCAAGAATTTTTTAAAGGATTCTCTATCAGTTATTATTATTGGCCTTGTTGTAGTACTAACAAATGTCCACCAGATGGCAGTGGAACTCCTGTTTTCTCAGGCTGCACTGACTGACAAGCCGTCACAGAGAAAGTACATTAAGGCCCCGCCTACTCTTAAAGCTTATTGGCTAGTTTTGGTTATTGCTACCAATCAGCGCTTTCACTGGCCAGCGCTCGCTCGAACAGACACACATTTAGTCACACACAGGTTCCACCAACACACAGTCTCTCACACACTCGCACAGTACAAAAAAACCCAAACACCTCACATACTCTAAGATCTGGAATATTTTATCCGAATTGCGGACATCAGGGAGTCACCAGAAATATCAGGGAGACTCCCTGAACTTCCGGGAGACTTGGGATGTCTGCTTTACCTTCTTTGTAATTCTGTTTGCTTTGGCGTTGTCCTTGTCGAACTTTTTCATTTTTTCAAAGATGTCTGCCACGGACATAAAATACATAAAAATAATAAGCAACTATCACTAGTCAAGTCGACTAGTCAACTTACAGGGCAAATGTTACAGAAAATGAACATCAAATGGATGGTGTATGATGCTGCTGAAAAGCTGAGAAACTACATTTTACTGGAATTATTTACATGTTATTGATAGAAATTTGGTGGTTGAAATATGCTGACACATTTTAGATCAGTAGATAGTTTTGGTCACTGGGGCCGGATTTCCAAGGTTAAACTACAAGTAACTATTTGGTCTCTTCAACACTTACTTAAAATAAAAATGTTAAATGCAATGAAAGTTAAATGACCCCAGTGTCCCCCCAGTACTGGGAGCTGCCACAATTTAATCTGTGTTGCCATGGTAATACTATACAGCATCTGTAACAATATAGGCATTGTATACATTTACATAACCAGAAGAATGTCAGTTAACAGCTCAACAAAACCAAATGTCCAGCAAAAGAACTCACACAACTAGCACCTAAATGGACAAATATTAAAAACAAACCAACAATCTGACACCAGTGTCATGAATCATTTGATAAAACAACAGAAAAATGAAACAAATTTTTACAATGCTAAGCTAACGCCAAGCACGTATTTTTTTCTCTACTGCTAAAACTCACTGGACAAGCTAAAGGGAAGCAAAAATAAAGATTTTATTATGATGCAATGATTATATATTTTGTCTTCTTTGCTGTATTCTGATCATAACTTGATTTTATTGAATGAAGGCTCTACTATTGGCAACTCCATTGTGTTGTGTCATAATGTATTAAAATGATTGTGATTCAAAACAAACTAGAAATTCCGAACTCTCATTTATCAAGTTAATTATTAACACCTGACATGAACATTTCCATTATGATAGAGTCTACGGGAGTCCTACAGGCTGTAATTGTGATGTGCTTTGTCACTACAGTGGTCTGCATGTTCTCCCCATGTCTGAATAGGTTCTCTGTGGGTATTCTGGTTTCCTCACACCATCCAAGGACATGCAGTTTAATAAGCCTGTAGGTGTGAATATGAGTGAATGGTTGTTTATCTGTATACTATATCAGCCTTGTGATTAACTGGTGACATATTCAGGTTGAACCCCACCTTCACCTGTTGGTAACGGTAGAAGGCCAGAAAAAGAATAAATAAGTTGATGTTTGAATTTAAACCAGTTATTATCATCTTTTCTAAAAAATAAATAAAAATAATAAAATAAAATAAAATAAAATAAAAAAGCCCTGAATGGACAAAACAAAATACTGGCTCCAATGATAGTCTAAAGGGGTCATAATTAGTTAAATCCACTTGTATTAGTCTTTGGTACATTTATTTGCATATTTGGGGCATAGGCACTGCTACTAATTATGGACCCATTTGTGGATTTGTGGATCCTTTTTTTGGGCAGGGGTGCGTGTGGTGCGCTGGCGGGGGGGGGGGGCTGCTAATAATGAACGCAATAATATCCACAATGCATAGCGTTATCAACGTCACCATGTTATTAAAACATCTTTAATAAGTAGTATTTATTATTATTATTATTATGATTAAGAAACTGTACTGAAATATATATATATATATATATATATATATATATATACACACACATACACACACACACACACACACACAACAAAATGACAGTTTTGTTTTTTTTACGCTTTTTAAGATGTTTATTTGATGCATATTTGTAGATTTTTTTTTTTCCTGTTTCACATGGTGCTATGACACATACCATCCGGCAGGGGGTGCTGGCTCACCTGCAGCACCCCCAGTTCCCACAGCTATATGTCACTTACTTTAGCAGAAAAACGAAAGTGAAACTTAACTCTGTTTCAATGTTCACCTCTCGGTTTCTATGCCTCATGTACAGCAGATCTTACATGACATTTTCACAGCTTCTTTCCTGTATCCACTGGGCCCCCTCTACTGCTCAATGGGCCCCCGACAAATACTGGGCCCAATGAATTTGTCATGCCTCCCCCTCCTGCTGCAAGTCTACCGTTATATTCATTCCGAGTAAAATCGAGTGGATTTCTGCAACCTGGTTCATTTTGTTCTTCATTTGTTATGTTTTGTAACAAGTTACATTACATTTGCACACACAAGGTCAGCACTTCCAATAAACATTTCTCTGAGTATGGCAATTGTTTATCAGCAGCAGTGGTTGTAGTACAAACTGAAAATATGTCCAAACTTCAAGCCGATTACCTAAAATGTTCAGTTTTTGGTTGTTTTAATGAACACAAGTGGCTCAAAAGGAAAGAAAGTACGGTCAACAACCTGGAGGGGGTGGGGCATGAAGTGACACATTTGGATTTAAAGGGCCAGCGCTCCAAATTACCTTTTTTGTGTCATTCCTCAGAAATAGGGTTAAAGATAAACCTGTGAAATTGAAATAATGAAGAGTTTACAGTATGTGAAGACCATATGGAAATATTTTAAAATGCATAATCCTATTTAAAAAAGTAAAAATACCACTCTGTTAACATTTTTGTGGCTAACCCATGGGAGACTGTGAGAACAGAATCTGGATTCCCACAGTAACACGTGACTAATTTTTTCACACTGATCCTATAAATGTAGACATTAAATAAACGATTTATATATTAAGCGCCATCCGATTGATTTTTGTGTGTGCTCTACTTTTGTAAAACTGATTTAGACAGTAAAATTACTACATTTACTTCCATCCACATATTTAAAAATGCCATGAATGTTGGCTGAAGTGCAACGTAGAACACTGAAATATGCGTTTAGAAAAAAAAATAAATAAATAAATGAAGAACACCATGACAAAAACACTCCCAAAAAAGAGAAGCTGTTTTGCGCTTGTGTAAATTGTGATCCTTCAAAAGCTGTTGTAAAATTAGAAGACATGACTGAGTGGTATAAACTGTTCCAGGGTCGTGGGGGATGTGATTAAAGTGTGTAAACCTTTGACCGTCTGGGAATTAACAACAATTAAAATGTAACCCACAATAGTATACTTATGTGGTTTTGTCTCTCTCTCTCTCTCTCTCTCTCTCTCTGTGTGTGTGTGTGTGTGTGTGTGTGTATGTGTGTGTGAGAGAGAGAGAGAGAGAGGCAGACAGACTCTGATTTCGGTATTGATATCACAGATTTTACACCAAGGCACCGAACTGTCTGAACACTTTAAGAGAAGCACTTGGGGCAGCAAAGCCTCAGTCTTGTGCCAACAGAGAATCGTACACATCCAATCAATGACTGACTTTCTAATTGTTTGAAAAGCTTTTGCTGCACGACTGTGGGTGGAAGAAAAAATAAAAAAAACATGTGGATCCTGACAGTGATTTAAACCAAATGATATATGTTAGATTTTGTTTTATCCACCTTTAAAACCAATAAATCCTAGGTCAAAAGTCTAAGATCAAGTGCTAAACGATTAATAAAACAGTAGAGGCCAGGGAACTCTTGCCATCCTCTTCTGCTGTAACATCCATTATATATGATCCGCTATCAAGGACCATCACAGCTGAGAGTGAGCGACTGGTACAGCATGCTGGTCATTCCAGGTCGCAAATCCACCAATCTATATTTCAAGAGTTATCTTGTGAAAGCGACGCTCCTCTGTTCTTTATGATGAGTTATAAAAGATTCCTTTTTGTTTTCCTCTATACTTTTTTAATCTTGGTTTTAAGTGCCTCATCAATCTTTCATGCAGCTGGTCTTCCTGTCTTTTGTGTGATGGCTTTGATGTTAGCCTGCACTTTCCCTACCTGAAGTGAATCTATTTTTCATATCCTTTTAGACAAGCAGTTATGCATTTGCAATGCTTCCCACACTGTATTGTTAGAGGTATTATGATAATAAAGTACTGTTGCCATTAGAAACAATAGCATCCAGGGATTAAACAGGCAACAGCACTAACACGAATACTGTGATAACAAAAATATACATGCTAATTCTTTTTAAATGCCAAATTTCAAAACAGTTGCCTTTTAGAATAAAAAGCCATTTTCCGAGGGCTGTAATGTTCATCCCCTGAGAATTTTGATAACTTATTACAACTAAAACGGCTGATCATAATGAGAATAAGAGGCAAATACTGCAGCCATAACTTGTGCTTCGTTTGTTCAGTTTAAGGATGAATGCACTAAGCCATATTCAGTGCCAATAGTGTTGTCTGCTGAAGGCATCCGCTGCTCGTCTTTTGGATGTACAGCACAAAGTAGTGCAGGGTCAGGAGGGGGGAATCATTAATTAAAAGCATGTGCTCCACAGAAGCACCTCTCTGCATTGCAATAAAGCAAGTTTATAGGCCTCTGCTGCCCACATTCTTTTTTCTCACTTTTCATCTGTATGACAAAATGCCCTCTCCGTGGTCAGGGCATAACTCTCTGCCCGCTGACAGCTCCAGGATTACGACTGTGGGGAAGAGGGAGAGGTGTGAGGGAATGGGAGCTAAAAACTGGGCTCCTCAAAGTCATCACGGCAGCCATAGATTACAGAGTATCCTCTCGCTCACTCTTTTTGGCAGGCAGGCATCGTGCCACAGCGTGCATGCTGATCAGTTGGGAGCAATGAGGGAGGAAGGACAGCAAGACAGGATCGTATAGCTCGAGCCCTGGGAAGAAAAGTCACCTGATCCTACAGCTGCTAGTGGAGCCTAGGCGCCTCTGGCTCACCCACTCAATAGGTGGAGACAGGATGCATTGGCGTGAGTTGAGTAATATGACTAGCACCTTAGCTGTGTTTCTATTAACTTTCTGCATCTATGTTCACACCGAAAGCTGTTTCTGTCTGGTGGTAGGGGTTTGTAATACTGAGCTTTAAAGGGGCCCTATTATGCCTTCATATACTCCAGTTAGAATTGTTCTATGGACTATACAAAACATGTTCCTGAAGTTCCCTGCTCAAAATTATCTAAAAAAAAAAAAAAGTTTATCCAGTTTTGTTTTCCTGTCAGTGCCAGTCATTTTTACAGTCGAAAGAACCGCGAAGTGGTTTGTCTGACCACGCCCCCTCAAGTCAGCAGCCAAAGGCTACCGCTATTGCTGCTCGTAGAACCGTGTTTGATCCTGAATCAGACCCAGACGCAGAGCAAGAGGAACGACCCAGATGTGCTGTGTACAGACAACA
>JAPSES010000211.1:16551491-16565584 GCA_029822895.1 Maxillicosta whitleyi | reverse complement strand
GAATAGAATAGAATAGAATAGAATAGAATAGACTTTATTAATCCCTTTGGGAGGTCCCTTGGGGAAATTTGTGTACCGGCAGCAATACAACACCACAAGGTAAAAGCAGCAGTAAAAAATAATTAAGGTAATACTAAGGTGCTAGTATATAATAGAATATAAATGAAAATAAAATATAAACGTAAAATAGAATTCTTGGAATAATCTTAGTACTAAAATAGTCCAAGGAGGGACTCAAATAAACATATATAAAGTATATACAAACAAACATTGCACTTCAAGGTGGATTGTTGCATCTAAAAGAAGTGATGGCTATACATATACATGTTTTGTATGTATATACAGTATTTATAACGTATTTAAATTACTTTTTAAATAAATCAGTTATTGCCCATCTTGAGGTGTGTTCCCCTTTTTTCTTCCTTTAGTAATACCCTGTGATTATAAACAACAAATAAAAATGAGAAATATAACAATAACAACAATTGCAGAAGCACAGAACAAATCAGAAATGTATTTACTCATTAATGTGTACCTTAAATGTGTCACTTATGAAATGCGCCTCCTCAATATTTTATGTAAAATAACATATTTTTGCTATAAAAGTGCTCAGTCATGCAAGCATCGACAACAACATTGTTTCAAATGTCACTTGTGTTACATGTTTTATTTATTATTGTTACAACACAGTCATGGTGCGTGTCTGTCCCATGCATGGCAACCTGATTTTCTGATGTCCGTGATTTCAGACTAGGAAAAAAAAAAAAAGTATGTCACGCTGCTCTTTGCATCACATTGCCTTGAAAATATCAGATCTGTGTCACACATGACATCTGACAAAAATCAGAACTGGGAGGCTTTTCAGCTGCAGAGTGAATGTGCCCTTGTCTTTCCATCTGTCTATCCTTGCTCTCTGTATCAGTTCCCTCTGTTGGCCGTGTGTGCTTGCCTGTTTCTGCTGCTGCCTGTCACTTTTTTTTTTTTTTTCATCATTTTCTCAATGTCTTCTCTTCTCAACTGGTCTCCTTCACCGTCCTGTATGAACCAATTTCTTTCCCCTCTGTGACGGCTCTCCTTCACTTCCTCTGTCTCTTCTTCTGCCTTAACACCATCATTTTGTCCCTTCAGAACCTGGCGCTTCTCCTCCCAATCCCAGATGGATTAACATACATTACATATTTCACACTGACTCTGTAATAAAAGACTGTATTCAGCTTGTTTCTCAGAGAGCAGAAACCGGAATGCACACCTCCCCAAGGTCAGGACAGACCTGAATAGCCCACTTTAATTCATTTTGAGGGTGTGCCAGTACTTTGGCATGCTGTCTATTTTGCATCGCCTAGTGGCCCAGGTGTTGCTTTTAGATTACACTGTGTGCTCAGACCGGCAAAGAGAAGGCCTGCAATCAGGTTAGCAGAATAAAAAGACACAGTGCTTCACCCTCTTCATAAAATTATAGCCATTGTCTACACTCTGGACCGTTTATCCCTCCAAGAGACTCTCCATGGAGTGGAGTTTGGGTGTGAGTGAGGGTATGAAGGTATAGTCGTGATGGTGAGGCAGTTGTAGGTGAAAGTGTCAGGATACCAGGTGGTGGCAAAGGTGAAAAGAGCTAGCTGAACCACCATGAAAACATGTACAAGACCATGTGTCAACACTCGGCAAGATTAGCTTCCACCCTCCTAGACAGGTCTCTTCGGAGACATTTGGCAGAGATAGCAAAGCATCTGCCATTATCTCCAAATTTAGTTAGGATTCCCTAGCTCCCTCATCACTGATCCGTCTGTCTGGGTTATGCAATAGCCAAAGCAACACACACACACACACACACACACACACGCACACACATCTATATTACAATTCACATCGCCGCCCGTCTATTAGGGAAATCACTCAAACAAAAACTGGAGCAGTGCCATTTCACATCATGACCTTGCCACCCACACTCTAAAAAATAATTAATAGCGTTGTAGAAAGAAGAAGCACACATCATTAACCATCCCAGAATCTCTGTGGGTGAAAACTAAACAATCAATGAAAAACACCTCACAAAATCAGACCTAAGGATAATACCACATGGAAACACAAATCTCTCTCTGCCTTGGGAGAGTCAGAATTGTAATTATTGACATTGGCCTTGAGCCTATATTTGCCATTAAAAAAAAAATATTAGAACCAAATTACAAACTATAAATTGTGTTTGTAAAAATACAAAAAATTAGTACACGTGTGGGTGGAATGTATAAATCGTAAGACAGAAAAACATTTAAATTTCAAGCCAAGTTTATGATATTTTCTTCACTGATGTCATTAGTAACTCTTATAAATATAATAATAATAATGAACATGCAAGAGGGAACTGATATATATACATATACAGTGCTCTGCTCTTCAATGCCTGCTCCTCTTCCCTTATTGTTTTATTTTGTTAAGTTTTTCTCCTTTACTGCTCTTTCGTATAGGTGGGGATCTGCCAAGACCTCATGCCCCCTATAACTATTTTCATATTGATTTCACAATGATTATTGTCCTCCACATTTATCCTTTCTCAAGTAATTTATCATTGTTTAAAATAATAATAATGATAATAATAAAGGTTACTTTGTGGGTAGATTTATTCTGCAGACAGAATGAACACCTTTGGCATTACAACAAAAGTAACATTGACCCTGTTAGGCAGGTACTTGATCGAGTGTCAAGACCTAAATTGCTCAGTGTTCCACCATAAATCAGCATAGCTACATGGATAAGTAAAAGGATAAAATAAATAAGATCAAATAAATAAAGACAAGATGCAATAAAACACAATAAAAACCTTAAGTAGATAAAAACACTCTGGGATAAACACCAGGATAAGAACATAGAATTTACAAAATAGAAGTCACAATGATAATAAATAGAGCAAAGAAATAGGATAAATTACTGAATAAAGTGCAATGTCAGTGTTTCTTATGAGCTCAGTTACGGCGACAGGAACAAAGCTGTTTTTATAACAGTGTGTCCTGCACCTTGGGACTAAAAACCTCCGTCCAGAGAAAAGAAGCTGAAATTCACCCCGTATAGGATTGGAGTCATTATTAAGAATTGATGAAGCCATCCTCTATACCTGTTTAGTTTACAGGGAGGCGGGACAAGACAGGGACTCACCAATCAGGTGACTGGACCATCAGACTATTTGATTCAATGAGTATTTCTCTGCAACTGAGGTCTGACTGAACCACGCCACCAGGCAAAAAAATAAGACAGACTCAATAAAAGAATGATAAAAAAAAAGTTTAAATCGTTTGGTCAATAATAATAATAATAATAATAATAATAATAATAATGCATTTGATTTATAGGCAATTTTCTTGGCACTCAAAGACACCATATTGTAAACAGGAGAGTATAAAACAAGCAATAAAACAGTAAAAAAAAAACAAAAAAAACAAAGGGCAGAGATCGTATCTATGCACGCTGCTACAAGATGACACTAGTCTACCTGTTTCACTGCTGAAAAAAGTTGTTGACTAATGCACAGCAGTCTGCAGCATGACAAAGCACTGACAGGAAATGAGAGAAAGTAGGGCCAAGTGATTACGATGTATGACTTTTTTTTTCGTGGACATTGGTTTGTGATGTAAATAAATCGCTCTTTTGAACACATGCTTTTTTTAGAAGAAAAACGTTTTATTTTAGTGACCTCCGCAAACTTGCCAGTCTACTTCTGTTTCGATCAAACTGGACCAGAACTGGGCTCACAGGACACTGTCGGGGGTAAGTCAGTGTGGATGTACTACACTGATGATGGGGATTAAAAACAGATTCATGTAAAAAATACACAACTATCCCTTCAATGGTGAATCAATGTTGCAGAAGTTGATGGTGTTTCCAACATTCACTACCTCTGAGCATCTAAATGGATCACATCTACCACAGAAAAATAAAGAAACTGCATTTTACCTGAATTATAATGTATTGATAGAATGTGGTTCAAAGATTTTAGATCAGTACATGCTTTTGGTCACTGGCAGCTGTTTAGGTTCATTACAGTTAAAGACATATTTCCTTCAGAATTTAAAAATAGTCTTGTATAATCATAACGATGATGACAGTGATTTGATTGTTGTTGTGAAAGAACACCTTCTAACATAACGCGAAGAGTGTCTTCATCAGTACAGATATGCATCTGCAACATTAAGCCTCATTAAACCTGAAGATATTCACTGAAGTCCCACAGCTCTTATTGTTTTCCTTCAGACATATGGTCACATCTGCAGACAGCAGCGAGTTCACAGAAAATCTGCTGCTTAAGCAAGTCACGATCTATCTTCTTTTGTTGTATTGTTACAAAACTTTAAAGGTTTAATATGGCATATAGCAATGAAGGTGCAGATAGCATCCATCTGAACACACACTTCTTCCTCCCCTGTGGTGGTAGCGAACAACTTCAAACTGCAGAAAGATGCACCGCTAGAATAAGCCTAATATTCCTAAAGCTGGTCAAATTGGCTTATATTGAGCAAAAAAAAAAATCTGTCAGTTGTGTACGAAAAAAAGTTATTGGCTAGAATTAAAACAAGAAAAAAGTCTCTCAATGAAAAAAAAAAAAACACAATGTGTATTAAAACTAGACCAAAATGCTACAATTGTAGTAAACAGTGCTTAGTAGAAGAAATACAGTCACGCTCATTTAAAGCAAAAATGAGGCAGCGGGGTTGAGTTCCACTGACAGTGTAAATAGATCAGTTCATTAACAAAATGAAAAACCTTCATTTAAGACAAAATTACTTTAACTGAGGGGTTTTAGTCTCTGGGTGAGTTTGATAAAAGAATTTAAGTCTGAAAATAACAGTAACATGTAGAAAAAGAATTTGATTCTCTTGATTGAGTTGAAAGTAATTGGTGGAACTGGGAGTCAATCCAACAATAAAGACAATAACGCTTACGTTGGAGTCTGATGCCTTACCTACTGAGCTGAACAGCCACTGTGGGGTCATGTGAATAATTACTTCCTCTTTATAGAGGAGACATGGACGTCCATGTTAAATGGACTAAGAAACCACGTCTCAATCAAACTGCTATTAATCCATAACCGTACATCCTACCTCTAAAATTCTTGCATGTGAGACTTGTAGTGAGTCTTGTGAGCGTATGTGGAGAGAAAAAAGTCAGAAGTGAATAAGCAATGACTTTGGGAACATTTGTCAAACATGTTTTTCACAGAAATTTAATATGGGAGTGACGGAGAGAAAAAAAAATGTGGCTTTCGTTTCATGTTCGCTGAAGGAATATTTCAGTCATTTTTTATATTAGTCAAGGATCATGTAAACTGTGTAATCATTTTTGTCATGTTTTAAGCCTGTAAATAACAATTTAAAAAAAATAAGTTAGTGGCAGTCATATCTTAAGATTCTTAAATTGAGAAGCTTTCATTCTTAAAATAAGGAAAACAATCTGGATCCTTTGCTGGGATGATTTTCTAAATATTTCCATATCTTGTCATTACAAAAATTTGGCTTGATATTAGCTGGAAAGTCTTATTAAGAAAAAGATATATACTATAAAAATAAGATTATTTTTCTTTTGTAAACACTTTTTGGGATTTTTTTTCTATTTAGATTTAGATGTTCTAGAAATATCTTATTTTAATCTTATTTTCTTAGAAATCATTTTTTGCAGTACAGAGCCAGTGTTTGTTTTGTCAGTTTTCATGGATAATAATGGTCCATAGTCAAACAAAGTAGGTGATAGTGATGCACATTAGCGCTGGATACCACTTTGTTATGAAATGGAAGAAGGTTTTGTTCTGAGATAGTGATCAAATGTGGTCAACTCTGCGGAGGTGAGCTGCTCCCATGGCAGATTATAAACTAATGAAAACATAGCAGTTCTTATATTTCATATTATAAAGAACTAATAAAAGATCATTCTGAACATTATCTTCCAATATATTCGTACATTTTATCCACTGAACATTTAAAGGTTATCAGCTACAATAAAGGAAAAAAATTGAAGAAAAAAGAAAATAGTAATAGTTACATATCATTTTTGTTGCTAATATTCTGTTTGAAGTATAAGCTCTGTATGCAAACACCACAGACCAAGAATGACGCAGTTGGCTAATTGTTTTTATGTAATAAATGTTTTCCCATTGAAAGTATTTCTTCTCCTTGTGTAAGCAGTGACCTAAAGTTATCAACCGGCAACCAGGCTGGATCGGAGCTTTAAGGATGAATAACACAAATCAGCTTACTCACAATAACACAAAAGGTCTGTAGAATAAGGAGAGGCTCTGTCAGCATTTTGCAAGAGGCGGCATGGCGGCAGGAAACGAGTTCCACTGACAGTGTAAATCATAGATCAGTTCATTAGCAAAATGGCACTGATGGATTTACATTGAGGTCAGAACATTACCGAGCGCCTGGAGGATTCTGACTCTTTTCTACAACCTTGTGTAATGTTCCTGCTCTGTATCCTTTTTCGCTGAACATTTAAATTCACTGTTCCACACCTCGGGCACAAGGAGGGTAGATTTACTCCTAGAAAAAGGGCAGGCATGAAAGAATGTTTTTCCTATGCAAAGTGTAACGTAGAGGCTTATTCACTCTTCAGAAAAAGCCGAGATCCAAGGATGTACCCCTGTACCTTCATAGCGGTCTTCGGATACTGTCTTTGATACGGCTTTTGTTTCATAATCTTCTGCAAAACTCATCAAAGGAACATATAAGTAACAAAACAGCATCTAGATCTATCTGTATATGTATCCAAGTAACACTCTACAGGTCTGTAAATTCCAAAAAATCAGTGCATGCTTTTGTTTTCATCAATTCATTGTTGCAGAGTGGGAGTTTTTTTTTTTTTTTTTTTTTTGCGTTAGGCCTGAATTTCTGTGTCAGCACGTGAATGTGAGAACTGTATTGAACGACTGACCTGTTTAATGTGCCTTCCGTCCAGTACAGTAAATGATGATAAATGGCTCCAGCTGCAATAAGTCTGAATGTATAAGTCAAGAAACAGACAGAGAGGAAACTGAAAGAACAAACATATGGTGCAATCCATCTTAATGTGAAGCTCTCCCACGATTACAGGCAGCGTGCTACTTATGATGCTGTAATTGCTCATGAGAGATTCACATCCCTTTTAAAAATTGCAGTGACAATAGGAAAATGTACAGACACACACAGCCACCTTCCCACTGCAGGACCTCGTCTCATGGACTGAACAAGGAACTTCTGCAGGGAGTCCATGCATTTCTATTGTCATAGAGGAGTGCATTCTGTGTGTGTGTGTGTGTGTGGGGGGGTCAGTACTCGTAGCATTCACCAACTACTCCCATTGTATGAATCTGCATAGGGCTAAAAACATGGTCAGGCACTGGAGGTGGGGGTGTCCTCTCAAAAACAGTCAGTATCAATGTGTGTCATATTAATATTTGCACCTCCTTACATTGCTATCATAGTAGTTTCTGACTGATGACTGAAACCATCGTCCTCAGACCTACCAGAATCATAACATACTGCACCATCTTTATCCACATATCCTCCTGAGACGCAGGAAAGTGAATTTTTTAGCTTTTCTACATTAAATAATTGTTTTAATTGGAAACTGCATAATGCAACAGTTTTTGCAGATACATTTTTAAAATTATTTTTATTCATTTACTAATCTTTAATTTAATGTCAGCTTTTTTTTTTTTTTTTTTTCAAAGTAAAACTGTGAAGCTTTCGTCCACTACAGAGGACAAAAATGCTGGGTCTCAGGAGGTTATCCAGGTCCAGGTCACGGGGCAGCAGCCTCAGCAGAGGAGCCCACACATCCCCCTCCCCAGTCATTTCCACCAGGTTTTCCAGGGGAATCCCGAGGCATTCCCAGGTGAGCTGAGAGGTATAATCCTTCCAGCATGTCCTGGAGGTCTCCTCCTGGGCGGACATGCCCAAAACACCTCCCTAGGGAGCTGTCAGGGAGATGTCCTCTCTAGATGTCCAAACCACCTCAACTGGCTCTTCTCAATGTGGAGGAGCAGGCTCTACTCTGAGTCCCTCCAGGATGTCCGACCCATCCTGTAGAAGAAACGGACCTCATTCTTTCAGTCATTACCCAGAGCTCATGACCACAGCTGAGGGTCAGAACGTAGATCGACTAGTAAATTGAGAGCTTCACCTTTTGGCTTAGCTCCCTCTTTACCGCAGTGGACTGGTTTAGCATCCACATCACTGCAGATACCGCCCCGACCTGTCTGTCGATCTCCTGCTCCATCCTACCCTCATTTGTGAACAAGATTCCTAATAGTTAAACTTCTCCATTTGAGGCAGGTCAGGAGTCATTTGTCAAAAACAGAAAATTTGCTGTTTATTCTTCATGACGTAGGATCATTTGAAATGGCTGATTCTATTTAAACACCTTAACAGAAAAGTTCAGGATTATTTTAAATACCAGGTAACGTATTAATGACCTTTTCACATATAATAATAATAATATAATGCCAGTTTTTATACATCATCACAATTACGTGGCATGCAGTTATTCAGATTTAAGAGGGTTATATAAATATATATTTCTATACATATATACAGTATGTTCTACTTTCATCATCACTACAGTGTTGAGAATAAAAAGCTCTGAACAAAGTTGCAAAGGTATTGGATTGTAAAGGTATGAACTGAATTTATTTAAACCAAAAAGCCAAAGGACTTGTGTGACCACTAGAGGGAGTAGTGAGCCATTCTGATGCTTCTCCATGGTGAGGCCTTTGATCAAATGGTCATAAAGTGACCAGATGAGATAAGAACTGCTAAGAATCTACATTAACAGTAAAAAAAAAAAAAAAAAAGTGACAAAGTAATCAAATATAGAGGAACTGTTTTTTTTCACTATTGGACACGGCTCCGAATGAAAAGAGTAGAGTTTGATACTGAAATCACAGTGTTTCTTCTTTGCAGTTGAGTGGGACTGTGAGTCTTATGAAGGTAAAGTGGTGTTTTTCACTTCATTGTTTGTTGATCCACAGTTCAGACAAAACTGTGACAGCTGTGACTTTGTTTGGATGATTCCAAAGAGATCTTTATCACAACCTTTGTGGTTTTACTGTAGTTGAGCTAAGCGAAGCTAACCAATCTGTAATGTAAACTATCAGCTTACACAGCAAATGAAGATTATAGAAGACGCTGGTATTTCTACTGACTGTCAAGTGTTTGAAGAAGAAAACTTGATGATCCCATAATGCAGATGTGTGTAAACAATGACTGACTTTATTCAGTAAGTGATACAGTCTGTGGAAACGGTGTTGATTCATTGGTGATTCTGGAGGTGCAAGTGTTTTCTGGTGTGCGACTTCCCCCTGCTGTTGAAAGTTTGGAATATTAATTACCCCTTTAAAACACTTTTTAGTTTGCAGTATCTCTTTAACAACTGTATCTTAGAATTAAGAAGAAACGATGTGAAACGTAAGCTGATGACAAAGTAAAGGCTTTATTGTATAGTCCTGTGAGAAAATGACATAAAAACAGTTATTAGTGGACTACATTTCCTAATCCTCACAGATCTTTAAACCTCAGTGAAAATGCAGACAACCACTATCCTTTTAGGTCGTATTTCTGGCATTAAAAGATTCATGTACTTTGAGTTGAAATACAGCTTATGTGTTACTCAACAGTTTCTCCTGCACATGATATAGGTGTCTGGCATGAATCTGAATTACCATTGCCTGGAGTCTTACCTTCCCAAAGTCAAAAAGGAACATTCGTATTGCATGCAGAAACTCTTCAAAAGAATAACTGTGACTTATGAAATAAAGTACAGTTAAACAAGTATCCGCTCTTTCAATCTATAGGCAATTAAATGCCAATTAATCGAGCAGGTTACATTTTCACACAGAGTATGTCTGGCTGTGATTAATAGCTTGTTTAATTAATGTGCTTTCATGATAATATACTTATTCACAGATGAGTGCTTACATAACCGCTGTATTATAATCATTTGGTTATTTATAATCCGTCGTCCGCTGAACCTGACATGTAATATCACTCAACCACCCGGCTGTGAGACTCTGTCGGTACCAGAGATGTCCAGTGTTTACAGGGCTGTCATGGCTCTTGAGACTCTAACTGACTGTTTCCTTTTGCAGAAACACCCAGCCCCTGCCAGCTGGGTGCAACTTAGTTCATACAAGGTCAAGTAAAGGTAAGGCACAAGTCTCTTTGGCCCCAGTGTGTAGTCTGCTTTACTGCTGTGAGTGAGAAGTGTATTTTGGGTTCAGCTCTCTCACTCCATCAGCTTGGAATGACTGTCATTCCCTTGAGAGGAGCTGTCATGGGCAGGAAATGTGGGCTGAGAGGAAGACAGCACACTCGCCTGGATCACTGACCAGTGTATGACACCCAGAAATGAATGGGAATTTAGGCAGCAAAAGGCAGTATCTCATAATTATAAAGGTTTAGCTGAGAGAGGTTTTATCAAATCTTGCAGCAGGTGTTTATTAGATATGAAATAGATTCTGTTTTGAGTTGAACACTCCCTCCTTCAGGACCTGAAAGAGCCACAGAATTACAATTACACACCTGGAGAGTTCTGCACTCGCAATCGGTAAACACCATTAAAAACATTAAATATGAGGTGGTCTCATATGAATCTCAATTTTAAAGCACTACTGTGGTGTAATTCATTGTTTCACCATCTCACAGCAACTTAAAATGTTTCAAATGAAGCTTTAAATGGGATTTTTATTACCGTTATAAATTCAATTTTGCAAACATTTCATCTTCTTTTTAACATCGTGCTCTACTTTTAGTTTAAGAGGCCCCTGGTATTTGCAACAAATGCAAATCAATAATCATTTAAGCTTGTTAAAGGTGTATTCCAGCAATTTGAAGTGCTGGATCATACTGTGAATTAGCCCGGCCAACCATCCGATTTTCTCAGTGTATTCAATACTGAGAAAACAGTCTGGAATAGGGCCAGTCACTGTGAAATATGCACGATCTATTCTATTGTGAACCAATCACAACTCTGGGGGGCAAACGTTTTACAATGTGTCATACACACTGGTGTCTTTTTGAGTCAAAGTCAGTTCATGATCAGCAAATCTATTTCTATGTGTTGTCAGTTCTTTACTTGCTTCAGAAATAAGGATTGAATAACAGATTGTACCTTGTATTCTTACATTTTTCTGACAAAGGTGTCTAATCTGTGATTGGTTTACTCTGCCTTCACATTTGGATTCAACCCCTGCAATTCCATATGGATTTTTCATTGAGAAATATGGATGGATGGCCAGGCTATCTGTGAATGACTGCTGAGACTCAACCAGGATGAACATTTTACCAAACCAACCCAGGCCTTCTAAATCTTTACAACACAGACAACTTCCAAACTACTTTGTAGCTGACCGTTCCTCCAAAAACTAGATTCAATTTCTTCTACAGAAAAGAAGGTTCTACCTGCCAACGTCAGGTTTACTGCCAGCCAGAACTTTCTGAATAAAAGATGTAGATTTTACTTTGACAATCCAACATGCATTCATTAGATCACTGCACGTAAACAGTAAACAAACAGAGCTGAATGTTTCCTAAAACATGCTGATCAGAATCAGAAGCTCAGCATCATGACCATCATCCAAAGGATTTTTGGACTGAAAATGTTTCTTGTCAGCAAACCAATGGCAGCAGGACGAGAAGTGGAAGTCTATTGAATTTCTACATGTTTTTCCTCATTTTGCTTCTTTTGATTCAATGTAAACACATTTCTGTTTTGTTTACATTAATGCAAATGCATTCACATGGATTGCCTGCAAAAATTATCTGCATATCAAGCATTTACAAGCCAAGTCTGGATCTAAAAACGTAGTAACTGACATCCACTTAAAGTGTAAATTGCTACTGTAGTCGGCTGGTTTCTTGGTACAAGAATTCTTTACATCATCTGTATCATTAACATCAGAAAACAAATATATAAATCAATAAATGCAAGATCATGCACATGTGTTCCTGAGTTTATGTACATCATTGTTTGTGTGTTGCATGTATATTCAAGGGTTGCACTTGTGTACTTGCTTGTGTGTGTGTCTATGTGTGTGTGTGTATATGTGCCCTGTTGGACCAAAAGGAACGTGCAGTGGAAGCAGAGTGGTGAAGGCGAGGGCAACATGACAGTACGCTTGGCTTGTTCGGCTGGTGACCCCACTCATCACCTACCTCCAGGCTCTCCCTCCTTGAAAAATAATAGAATCTTTTACATTGCCTCTCCGAGCAGTGGGCTGTGGACTGGCAGCTGCCCAAGGTTTACTCACGTATCTGTATGTGGGAGACCTGAAAAATATGGGCAGGATAATAACATCAAGCACTGGATTTAGCCACCATCAAAGGATTTGATTTGGATTTAACAACACTTTGTGTGTGTACAAGACTGTGTATTTCATATTTATTATTATTATTATTATTTAATTATTATTATTATTTTCTTAAGTGTGTTTTTTCGATCTCTGGAGGTCCGCTACGTAAGATCTAAACAAGGTTGTGTGCTTAAGTGAATTTTGTGCTGGAATCTGTTTTATCCTGGGATTCATTGCTTACGTCCATGATGTCAACCCATCCGCTAACCCCCCTCTCATTCTCTTTTGCAGTACTATACAAAACTTCCTGGTGTTAGCTTAGAAATAGACTCTGCTAATGTCAATCAGTTACTGGTTGACGGCGCATCACCGAGTCCAACAAAAAACTTCACATAAGCACGCAAACATTTGATATATACTGGAAATCTAATCTGTTTCTTTATTGAAAAAAAAAAAAAAAACAGTAACCAAATGTAGACACATAGTTAAGGAGCACATATTTGACTGATAATCCAGGTTTAACAAATGTTTGAAATGTACTGAGGTGTTGCTTGAAAGTGACATTTCCTTGATATGTAATGATATATCTCAGAAATGTCAGAGATAAATTCATTGCACTATGGTTTTATAAATTATAAATGCTTACATATCTTGAAAGTAATACATTAGTTGCATTCACTCTCTGCAAGTTAAGTGGCCTGTGGAAATAAAATAAAAAAGTAGAACCGCTACTTATGTGCGGCGGCTTTTAATTTGATACTTCGCCGCCGACCGAATGTGCACTAAGAGGTTTTACTACCATACCATATTCATTTGCCTCAGACTTATTTTATGTCATTTATTGATTTAAAGAAGGGTCACTGAAGTATAATACAAACTATACAGTATTAATATCCTGTGTGTATATCTATGTGTATATCTATGCACAGGATTACTCGTGTTCTTTATAAACATATATACATATAACATATATAGTGTATTGGCAAGAATCTGGCAATACGATACAAATCATAATACTGGGATCACAATACAATATGTCACGATATATCATGATACTGTTAAAAAGGCAATTTTTTGTTTGTTTGTTTTTTTGTTTTTTTTACAGCCATTAGAGTTTAAGATCCTGCTCAAATGTTCATATTTTATTAGTTCATAATTAACATCATAGCATTATTTTTATGCAATCCCAACAAAGGAACTAACATCTGCCTCTCAGACAGTATAAAGTGTTTTTAGGACGCTTCAAATAACCATTAAAAATAAATAATAATAAATAAAATAAATAAAATATAAACAATAAAAAAAAAAAAACAAAGAACAAAAGTGAACCTCTGCCATATCTGCATTTGAATAAATGCTTAAAAATATCGATGCACTACTATTTAATATCAATACAGTATCATGAAATGAAATATCGCGACATATTGCAGAACTGATTTTTCTTACACCGCTAATTATATTCCAATATAGACTCATTGTAGCCTTGGCCCACCCATTCCGTGTCGTCACCTGCTCTCGGCTTCCACAGTAAAGCACACTATTCACAGCTTCCGGCAGAATCTGGAACTCCACCCTATTTTTCAGGAGCCAATCAACATTCAGCATCTCCAACGGCTCTAGGTAGAGGCGTGTTGACGTAAGTGACGCAGTAGAACAGTGACCGGAACCCCAGGATCGTAAACAGAAGCACTTCATTCAGTGCAAGCATAGAGCAGCGGCTAGCCGTTAGCGTAGCCATAGATGTGGTGTTGAAACAGTTCAACCGAAAAATATCTGAAAATAGAGC
>JAPSES010000211.1:16536342-16548682 GCA_029822895.1 Maxillicosta whitleyi | reverse complement strand
TGGCCCCATTGACCCCAATGTTAACGAAAATTTCAAAGTGATCCAGAATCAAGGATTTCTTCCAGATCACCCCCAAAGGTTAGCAGGTTCTTCCTTGTGCCATTGCCAACAAATCCTGAACATTTCATCAAAATCCGTCCATAACTTTTCGAGTTGTGTTGCTAACTAATGAACGAACAAACAGACAAACAAACCCAGGTGAAAACATAACCTCCTTGGTGGAGGTAAAACTGTATATCAAGCTACTGAAATATATACAGACACGTATAAACATGAGAACAGATCTAACTCTTGAATTAATCATTTGTGTCTCATCACTCTGCGTCTGTGATAAAAATAATAGACATGAATCTCCCTTTTGAGGTAGACTCTTAGTGCACTGTTTGAGCACAGGTCAGACATTCTTGCAAAATGAATCATTAAAACCTAGAGATGAAAGAAAGGTAGAAAGACAGATTTGAGACAGAGACAAGGATAAACAGAAAAAGAGTTGGAGAAAGCGACAGCAATAGCATGCTAAAGAAGTGCAAATCCTTTGTTCTTATGCCACACGCAGGAAAAGGCCACATCAATGATGTTGGCTGTTTCCAGTGAAAAGCATAAAAGAGAGAAGGGGAAAGCAAGGCGAGAAGAGGAGAAAGTGAACGTAATCCATTTGAGATTCTGGAAGGGACTCAGTCCTCCCTGTCACTCGTCCATCCTTCCCAGGAAACACAAAGAGCATTATGCATGAAGCCCAGAAGGTCTCGGAGCATGCACCATGCTGTCGCCTGGCTCCATCGTACAAAGTCACTCCAACACAATGTCTCTGGGAATTCACAATGCAGCATAGCACTATAAAATTTGTTCAAATCAATGTGGGGTTAAAAGGTGATAATTCATAGAGCGTTCAGCCTTGACCACTTCCTCACTTCACCTACTGGAGCGTAACTAACAGTTAGTCACCATTCAGATATGACATCTCTTTCCCTGTGAAAGGAAGTTGGGGGGAAAAATGGCATGGGGGAGCTATGACAGATATTCAAATGCATTGTGTCCTTTTCTTTTGAAGTCTCAAAGTGCTGTCTTGAATGTTTCAGATTTCTGTGGATTTTCTCATGGGTAGAAATGCACAAGTTCCTTATTCTGCTGAAAAGTTTAGTGAAAGGATGCAAGATAGGGAGGTGGCAACCACCCAAACGCTGCAGGTGTGTTTTGCAGATAAAGTTAGTGTTTAAAATGCTGTAGGGAGGGGAAACAAAGAAAAAGATAAAGACAGAATCAGATAATACACAGAACAAGTTATGTGATGCCATTTCCAGATAAAGAGCAGGTGAGACTGAGACACATTCACCTTTGGATGCATTTTTTATAACACAACTACTGCCACAAATCCCAGCATGTCAAACAATCTGACATAAAACCAGTTTTCTAACATGTGTCTTGACAGTTGCATTCTTCGTGGGATAGAATTTGTCTCCATTTCCCAAATTCTCCTGCTCAGTGCTGTATGTAATAGATATTTTCTACCAGAGATGGGCTGGTGTTAAAATGTTCAAACAGATTTGATATGAGGCAAAACGTTGGACTGAACAGGTGCACTTGTATTGTACTTAAACTCAGAAGATGCATCAGTGATAAATGATCAATGGAGTTGAGCTTTTATGATGGTTCCCAGTGTGTCACCGTTTCCCATACAGTCATTCTGAAGGTCTGTTTCTTTCTCAAGGACACTTTGACATGTATCCATATGGGTCAGGGATTGAACTGCCAACCTTCTAGTCTGTTGATGACCCACATCACCTCCTTAGCTACAGTTGCTACAGAAATGAGACTGTCAGAGTCTGACTGAGCATGAAGTGACTCTAGTTCTGTCGGTGCCGCTACTGAACCTCTAAGCTGCCATTAATGAAAAGAAGAAGCAGCAGTGCGGCGCAAAAATCTAAATCTTACCAAGTGTATTTTTCTTCATTTCTCATTTTCTCGTTTCAAAATATCTCATCACACTTAAAAGGAGTGAAATGAAAGGAGTGGATTGAAAAATATAGATGAGACAGAGTAAACATTAAAAAAAAAAAGGCAAAAAATAAGCAAACCTACTTCTAGTGATGCAGTAGCCTTCATACTCATACTTAAATAAATACACTGTATCAATATTGGAAATCTTACCAATTATATTTTTCTCATTTCCAGTCAGAATATCTCATCACACTTAAAATAAGACATAATCACCTAAAGAGTAACTTTTCAGTGACATATAATATGGTATTTTTGCCAATAGATCTAGAAAATCTTATTTCAAGAAATCTTTTTTTTTATTATTTTGCTTGAATTGAGAAACAAAAATCTTGAATTAAGCAAAATAAATCTAATGGAACAAGTGAAAATTATCTTGGTAACATTTCTTGAAATATGATTTTCTAGATTTAAAAATAAGTTCTTATATTTCACTGAAAAGTTACTCTTTAGGTGATTATGTCTTATTTTAAGTGTGATGAGATATTTTGACTAGAAATGAGAAAAATATACTTGGTAAGATTTCCAATATTGATACAGTGTATTTAAGTATGAGTATGAAGGCTACTGCATCACTAGAAGTAGGTTTGCTTATTTTTTTGCCTATTTTTTTTTTTTTTTTAAGTTTACTCTGTCTCATCTATATTTTTCAGTCCATTCCTTTCATTAACTTCAATTCTGACAGATTACAACACTGGTGGTGCAGTTTCAGATTTCTTTGCCGTGCGTCTTCTCCTTGTCAACAAAAACTGGTTGAACTTTCCAATAAAAAGATGCAATGTGCACCAGCATGTGCATCTCCCACCTCGCTATGTTACCTTTACATTGCCGACCTTGACTTGTAGCGCTACTAGTCGGTTCATAATAAATATAACCTTACATTTCACTTTCTCGCATTGCTTATTTCTAATATAAAATGAGCTGGATTCAGCACCACGTACCACATGGGCATAGATTGTGGATGTAGGACACTTTTTAACCGGATGCAGCTCGAACAGTGACAAACGTCAGTTCATCCAGTTTATACAAAGCAGACAGGGTTAAGTTCTTACACCAGATGAAGCAGAAATTGATCCAACTCAAATTTCTGACTCAATTTGAATATTTAGAATAAGAGTGAAAAGGGGAAGTGCTAATAATATGCAAATATTCTGGGGTAAACATAAGCACAGTAATAGTAAAGACATGTTTATGACGATGTAAAGATGTACATTTAGCATGTACATAATTACTGTATGATTGTTTACATGTTTAACTTTACATAAATGTTAAGTTGATATTCTGTTATTGGATATTCTGCCAGCAGGGTGCTGTTCTGGGAGATTGGGAGGGAGACTCAGAGTGAAGATGGACTGTACTGTGCATTGAAGCTCATTAAAAAATTATAAGAAAGACCCTTGTTCGTGTTACGTGTTCTGATTGATTTGTTCCTTCATACGCACACCCACATCGCTTACATTATACTGGAGAGAAAGTGACTCTGCAGGACCTGAACATGTACAGTTATTATTGTTGACTAATAAGGTCTAAGATCACACTGTTCATTACTCAGAAAACGTGATTTAAGTTCAGTTCAAGGTTTCCACTGTACTGTATCTATTTGTGGAAATGCAATTTCTGTCATGCAAATTGGAATGTGTGCAAATGAGAGTGTGAAAGATGCACACCACATGACAGAATAACACCTGGGTCTGTTTTGCATCACACTGCTCAGGCATCAGCAGTGTCCACGCAGAAAAATATGTTTGTTTACTGGTTTGTCATAGTTTATTTCATCCCACAGTTCAGATACACAAATCAGGAGAAATAATGAATTTAAACTTCCTGTGGGTGTGATGGTGGATACTGTATGTAACTCAAGTGTGTCTCTCAAGTATTAGCTTACAAGTTCAAACCAGAATGTTTGCAGAAATATAAATGCAAGGCAACTTTAGAAAGAAAAAAAAAACAAAAACAGAGAAATAAAGCACTTGGATAACTGACAGCACTTACCTCTATTCTGGCTCTTCTGGCCAGATCGATAAGGGAAAGAATCCTATCTTAACACAAAAAATACTTTTCACTTGCTACTGTGTTTCTCAACACAAAATAGAGCCTGCATTCTGCTGTAATAATTAAACCCTTTTTATAGGCAGTAATGAGTAAAAAAAAGTACGATCACTTACAGATGGTTATAACTCCATTAGTTGATCAGATAACAAGCTGCTAGTATGACACAAAGATAAACATGTTTTAATCTGAGGAGGCATGGCATGATTCTTACAACTTGATGAACAGTACAACGAAAAGTGTGTTTTTGCATCTACAGTCAAATATTGTAGTGACAGCATCATGGTTCAAGAATGCATGAGTGCTGCTGGGCCTCTTAATAAAATCCATTGATGGAACTCTGGTTTCCACTACAATAAAATTTATAAAACCAAATATAAACTAAAGTTAAATTAATTTTTTTTTTTTTTTTTTTTTTTATCCCTGTAGAAAAATTCAACCTTTGCATTTAATCCGTCCAATACACATACAAGGGGCAGCAGGCCCTAAGGGACCACTTCCAGATCTACAGTATGTCAGCACCTTGGTCAAGGGCATTGTCAGGAGAATTAACCTAGCATAAGGTTTTGATAGCAGGGGAAGTCAGAGAACTCAGAGGAAATCCTCATGGCTCAGGGAGAACTCCAGATAGAAAGGCCTTGCTCCGACCATCTTAAAGTGAGGAAACAACGTTAACTAATGCACCACCATGCAGCCAAATGATGCAGTTGCAGTATTAGTAGCATGGTCTCCTTCCTGTGAATGCTTGTTAAGAAAATGATATTTCAGCAATCAGCAATGGCTTACAGCATCACTCCAAGCAGACCTGAGTGGCCCAGTGAGTTCCTGGATCCGCATCCACTGGTTGTGGACCATAATGAAAGGCAGGAACATTAGGTTTCCAGCATCAGGAAGATCAGCGAGGTCCTCAGAGAAGAGAGGAAGAACACCCAAGCAGAGTTCTGTGCCATTCTTGTGAATATAATACCCAATAGAATCAAGACTGCTCTGAATAATAAAAACTAAACAAATAAATATAAATATATCTTGACTTTGAGAAGAATTCGTAGTGATTGTGCTAAAAGGGTGTTCTCACTTTTGGGCCTGTTGATTCCATTCTGTTAAATTCTAGTTGCATCTTTGCTTTGTTTTGGTGGAAAAGCAGTTTTGTATTATCAGAGAATATTTATTGTATAATGTGCCTCTGTCCAGTACCTCTAATGCAGTTCTTTGGATAGTCACAGTGCAATCATTTCAATCAGTTTAGTTGCAATCATAATTGCAACTAAACTGCTGGTGATTTGTGAGTTCATAACAATTGTGTTAGAAAAAAATATGCATCTGTCTGAAACACCTTTACTTCCTCTGCAGATGGTAAAATAAAGCTGTTTGATCGCTGAACTTTGCAAGTGGCTGAAGCACACGTGTCACTTAAAATTCCATTGTGTCACACCCCGGACCAAGCCAGTGCAGACAAATATTGGTTTTGTGTCAAAAAGCTACTTGAAAGTTGGATGTGTTAATCTTCTTGCTAATGGCCTGGCAAAGGCCTCCTTATTATTCTGGCCCCAGCCTCCCTCTACTGAGGGTGTCTCCACAAGGTTAATTAGTGGAGGGTCCCCTGAGGTTCCCCCACGCAATGTGGGCTTACGATAGTGGAGGTGCCTCTACACAAACAAGGTTAATGGAGCCTCAGATAACTCCCGCCTTCTCTTTCCCTCATCCACATGCATCCACATGGAGAGTGTTACTGTGCCTTAGTTATTCATCAGCCTTAAAGCTGGAAGGGCTGGCTGCCTTGGGATTTTGAAGTGTAGGTATTAGCTATTGAGATGACATTCACATCTGCTTGCGGTCATTGCATTATTTAAGTAATACTTCAGTTGGCAATGGGAAACGGCAGTATGCTAAACAACTGACTGCTATTTCTAGTTTTATTATAGGATGAAAACTAAGAAGTTTAATCATCATGTGTCGCTGCACTGAAACAGCAACAACAGAAAGCATTTTCACTACTAAAAAATGCATTTGGATATCATTTCGCCTAGAAAGCAATTTTAGGAACTATCATCCATCAGTGATCTTGCAGTACAGCTAGTTTTCTGATGTAGGCAATAATGTTCTTTTGAGGTAATCTCAAGCCCGTGGGTGTATATGTCATCATTCCCAAGAGAGAGAAGCAGCAACACTAGGCTTAAATCAAAGAACTAACACATTGAGAACACGGGGCCTTTCGAAGGTCACTGTGTCACAAATGACTTTGCATCAAGAGTCACACTCTGAATCACACCCTTGAATAAAGTGTGGTTTCAAGTGATATCCCTGGGGCCAATGATCCTACACTGTATCCGCCGTGCGCTCCACTATTCCCACCATGTCTCCACCGGTCTGCTCCTCCTCCCACCCCTGTGACCTCCTTCAGGATGAACATGATTTATCACACCAATATCCCCTCCAGCAACATACTGATTGCTTTGATTCCTCTATTGACATTTCCTACCATCCCACCTGCATGCATTTTTCATGTTGATCCTGCGATGGAGAACATGTATTCAGCAAAGATAGTCATACAAACAAAACATCAAAAAGTACCTTATCTGTCATTGTGCGCCTGAAGCTCTATGTGAAACAACCATGTTTACTTTATGTTCTATGGGTTCAGATGCTGGCCACACAGCTCAGTCAGTCGGCGCATCTGCCCTTGTTCATGTGAAGATACCGTCTTCAGAGGAAAAAAGTCATGAGAGGCATCCTGCTGTGTCTTCGAGGTCAGAGCAAGGAGGGCGCAGATATGCCAGAGGTTTGTGTAGGGGAATGAAAGACATAAGAGGAACAGCTAAAAGTTTTAAAGAATGACCCAGTACCCCTTTGGTGACGAAGGTGGCACAGCGTGTGCTGAGAGGCTTGTGAAGGAATCTGGCTCCTCTTACTCTCTCATATGCACATCTAAGCACTTTTGAGCCTCTGCTGGCTTGGCCGCTGTGCTTGTGCATATATGTGTGGGTGTATTTATGTATATGTGTATGTGTATGTTTCGTACAGCTGCATGTAAAATGGGTGTCAGTCTATATTTGTGTGTCTATCAGGTGCAATGCTGTGTTTTTATTTGTGTTATGAATTCTATGTTCCCTATAGTGCAGTGAGCTGCCCTGTGTGTGATGCTGAAGCCTGGAATAAAACGGGGCCAGCTATTGAAGCAAGCATTTCAGATGTCACCTCTTTGTGCTATTGAAGTTGGGATTTTGTCAGCAATTGTTTTCTGGCAAGGGATTTTTTTCTTTTTTTTTTTTTTCTTTTTTTTTTTAAGAAAAAACTACATTACCCATCTGCAGTGCAGCAAACAGCCACATGGTATCTTAGTAGATACTATGAAAAAGCTGCCTCCTTTCTTCTACTTAACCCTGTGTATGATTAACAGACAAGTTACCCAAATTCTTCACTCATACAATATCAAAATATTATATGCTTTGATCTGAGCTGGTTATTTCCTTTCCATGAAGTGCTGTAAAACCTACCAGAGAATCACAAGCATAAAGACCCAACATTTCATAGGCTCCGTTTGATACATCTGTCTCCAAGTATGAAGGCCCACTGACTATGTTATTCCACAACACATTAATGGAGGACCTCCAGCTGAGTGTTGCTGACAGACATCTGGGGAGAGAGAGATAGCTGCGATGTGGCAGCTCCTGTCATTGTATTGATTCACTCTCCAGAACTGACATTCAGAGCAGACACAAGCCAAGCCTCGGCAGTCTTGTGTTCCTGGTTTGTTATGGATTTTATGGGAGAAAAGTGAAAGTTATTGTGGCTGAGGTATGGCAGCCAAAACTGGGGTGAAGTGTTCCCAGACATACTGTTGGAGTGAAAAATGTTTACTATGTCATAATCTGTCCAAACCCCGGAAGGGAATTGAAAGATGAAAGTTAAGGCTCGAGCTCATACATATGCAAAGCTCTAACATTGTGAACTCTAAGGGTTAGCACTGAATATGATGACTAATTATGTTTGCCGTCTGTCATATCAAAAGATGTGCTGAGCAGAGGGTGGCAATGACCGTCCCTTTCTCTGCCCATCTCTTCGACTTTCTCTCTTTCTTCGATCTCATCAGTATCAGGTCTTAGTCAGTCTTTCTTGCCTTTTTAATTTCCTCGTCAGGCAGTCTGCTTGCTGTCTTTGTAACTAAGCTTCTAGATGCCTTGCCTGTTGACTCAGCAGTTAAGTGCATTAATTCCCCATCTCTCTCACTCATTTGGTATTCTGTAAGATAGAAAACAAAACTGTTCTCAGACTAGATAATGCCACATAAATCTATATGTAAACATATAATAAAACAGAGACTTAAACGCTAGCTTTAAATGGGATCACAGCTCAGTAATAAAGTAGAACAGCTACTTTCATAACTCGTATGCATCCTTATTCCTGTATGCGCTGCCTGTACTTTTGGCCTCAATGCATCATATACATAAATTCACAGAGGTCAGACCTACTTGGTGCTTCGCCATGTGCGCTTTTCTAAAAGGAGAATGTGAGTGCAGGTTGAATGGAATGAAATGGACCTATCTGCATTCAGTCTGAGAAAGGGTCATTAAGGTGGCCAGTTTCTGTGTGCAAAGAGAGACAGGGAGGAAGACGGACGGAGAGGCAAAATCTTTCCAATGCGTGCAGATTCTACTTTCTCTCTCTGGTGATCTGATATGCTGTCCAGCCAGTCACGTTAATGAGATGGGTAGAGCCTTGGCTGTCATTGTCTCATTGACTTTTGAAGAGGGCCCAGCAGTCAGGAGAAGTGTGCTGAATTCTCTTTCAGAAACCACATCTGAGGAATGCTGTTAACAGGCAGGTCAGAGAAAGGCAGGCATACACAGGAGCAGAGGTAAAGAGAGTAGAAAGGAAGAGAAAGACACTTGATATCAGTGGGGAGCAAGTAAAGAGAAGTATCACAGCAAGTGGAAACAAAGGAAAGGAAAAGACAACTGAGACAGGAGAGAAGAAAAATGGGGTGTGCCAGCTAAACAGAGATCGAAAGTGTGGTCCAGGCCCTATGCTCAGTGTGTCAGCTCCTAGCTGTGAGCCCTGTGGGTTGTTAGCAAAGCACCCCATTGCTATATAAGTGTAAGGGAGGGTTCTGAGCTGACCGCACTGCCTGTTGGGAGCTGTGGGTTTCAGTCTCCGGCATTCCGACAGCTTGCTCACTGAGTGGAAACTCACGATAGATTATTGAGGGAAACCGCAAATTAGTTGCCCTGCCTCTGCATTTGCTCACTTTCCTCAGGGGAGAGGAACAGAGTGAGAAAAGTGTGGGACAAGAAATACTGGAGAGTCCAAGGCCACTGAGTATGAAGAATAGAAAACATGGTAAAGATATGAAAATGTACTTTCTAGCAATACCCCATTAATTAAACTAATGTCTGAACACATGCAATTGTATTTCTGTTGTAAGTCAATGATCTTTAATACAATTACATTATTTTTCATTGAAGCCAAGATTTATCCAAATCCTCATTAATAGTGGTATCAACCCATTTATATACATCATATATGTACATTTATGGGAATATATCTGAGTAACTAATGAACTAATGAATAAATAGCAAGACAGTATTTAGCATTAAATTATAAATTGATGAGATGAGGAATTAACTAACCTATTTGAGGGCATCCCATGTGGTCTACAGCCTTATCGCAGTGAACTGGATTTGATTCGTGGCTCAGATCCTTCCCTCCTGTTTCACCATAGTACTTGTAATAGTTCCACAAAAACTCCAATGATTTGACCATTGGATAATTACTTATTATACTGATTTATTTTGCTGTTATATAAATGCTTGTTCAATTGCATAGATCCAATATATTATATGGACATATTAAAGAAATAGAAAAATAGCTAAACTTATTACAATGCACTTATGGCAATAACGTGAAATCCCAAAAATTCTGTTTGGGATAAGTGTACAGCTGGTGCTTAATTTGTGACTGCCGTTTTAATTAAATCTTTGATGCAGTTTAATTAACGTATGACTAAACACTGAATTTTAAGAGGTGTGTCAGTGTGGATTTGCTCTCTGTACTAATAAATAGCTACTTTGGAAAGTGGTTGATTTCAGAACATAAACTTTACTGAGCAGCACAAGTTGCTTTATATTCAAGGAGAACAATAACAAGACAGTTTTTATTCTGTGAGACAGGACAACATCCCAAATGAGAAAAACTGAATTACATTAGAAAGGGCCATTGATATTCTGACGGCCCTGTCTTTGAATATCAAATCCCTTGAGAGGAGGAAAAAATGTCCCTGGTGAGATAAAGAGAAAAAAAAAAAAAAAAGACATAAATCCTAAACATACTCATGTGGATCATCTTTTAGTGATTCTGCTTTGGTTCTTAGTGAATCTTCAGACTTAAGTTGAACTCACCACTCTTCTCCTGACATGACGACACAAGGAAGGCATTTTATGCATTCAACAGGATTTGTTGACATCGTGAAATATTCTGCCACTGCAGCACTTTTCACTTCATTTGTGTTTTTTACAGTGGTTAGTTTAAAGTGATCCCCAAGCAGTGTATATTTTACTGGGTGAAACACGGATCGCTGCCTATCAAAGCTCTCATCCAAAAGAAAGGATTTAAGAGCAAATATCAAATAAACATGAGGCAGACTTTCTCCCAGCTGACAATAAAGTGGGAGACTTTAGTACATTAAAAAAGATCAATATTATGCTTGTGTTATTTGACCATGACGGGAGTTAGAAAAAGAAGTTGGTTGTAGCTGCTCATCATCAGCTCCTCCCCTCTGTCTTGTCCTCTCTAGCCTGCTGACACTGATGATTTCTAAGTGAGTATCTCATCCCTTTCTCTCTCCCTCTGTCATAATCACTGCTCTTTATGATCGGTTTGCCCTCTCTGCCCTTTCAAGATGCGGCATGTAATGAGGGCTCTGGAGGACTGTGTGAGTGGGCTATTTAGCTATTCAGACAAGATCAGTTCACACATCCCACGCTCTCAAACTCGACTCCCTACCAATACCTCTCCGCTGAACATTGTGATTGTTTGTCCTCTTTACAAGGTCACACACTGGAGTGAGATGAACTGCCTCCGACTCTAAAAACCTTTGCCGATCTTCTCAGTATATACACATCATTTATATGCAAATAAAATGCCTGAAATTCATATTTAACTCCAGTTCATTTTCGGAAAAAAAAGAAAAAAATATATATATATTATTTTTACAGAATTGAATAAACTAGCTCTGAAAGAAGTGCAACAAACTGCAACATGTACACAACTGGACTTTGATTCCCTCAAGCCTGGATGTGTGATAAAGCACACAGGCTTCATGAATGTTTTACTACAACCTACTTATGAAATCCCTAAAGATCTCCAACTGAATTTAAATACACACAGTCTCACTTAAATGCAAACAAATGTACTTTAATATACCCAAAGCAAAGCACAGCTTACATTTAAAGATAATTAATCTCATTTTTCAGCTTTTATTAGTCATAATGTTTTACACTGCCCAAACTAAAATATCACAGAACAAAGAAACAATCCTTACAATCAGAAAGACAATATATTGTCTAGAGAATTTATCTGATAAGAAATACTATTCATTTTCTATCTAACCCTTCACCCCAGTCTCAGTGGAAATATCCCACAACATCAGTATGAATCATATAATTTTTTTTTAACCATACCATATGAAACATATATGAAGAAACTTTCATCTATTAATCTAATAATCTAATAATAATCTAATTAATCTAATATTCATCTAATAATCTACTTTTACATTTTTTTTGTCAATGTGTGAATCAATTGCAATATACAGTTGCGTAAGTTTTTTTTTTCTTTTTTTGCCTACCCTAGTTTTCTTCAATTTCTTGTTCATTTTAATGCCTGCTACAACTAAAGGTACATTTGTTAGGACAAATATAATATAACAACAAAAGTAGGTCATAATAGTGCTTTTAAGCATTCTATGTTTTCTTTTCTGTTTGTTTTAGTCACATGATACACACAGGAGTTAGTACGTGATTGCATAACCAGTGTTTTTGATAACTTTTAATGGTCTAATAATTTTTTACCTTAAAAAAATGTGCACATTCCACAACTCTTTCCTTTTATCCTGTGAACTTCAGTATCGATTTTAAAGTGGTTTTATTGGCTTATAAAACTCTTAATGGTCTCTGCCCTATTTATTTATCTGATTCGCTTTGGACATATAAGGCCTCTTGGACCCTCGGGTAGTAATCTTTTAACTGTTCCTAGAGTCCACACAAAAACTCATGGTGAGGTTCATTCAGCTTTTATGGCC
>JAPSES010000211.1:16516409-16534792 GCA_029822895.1 Maxillicosta whitleyi | reverse complement strand
CCTCGGGTAGTAATCTTTTAACTGTTCCTAGAGTCCACACAAAAACTCATGGTGAGGTTCATTCAGCTTTTATGGCCCCAAACTATGCAACAGTCTGAAGACCTGAGGTGTGCTGCGAGTCTTAATATTTTTAAAGGCAAACTTAAAACCTATTGTTTTAATTTAGCTTTTAGTTAGACTTTAGTTTACTCTGTTGCTTTTATTTTATTCTTATTTGCAACCGGGGGGACAGTGGGGGCTTTGGTGTAAATCACTTTGTGTTTGTATTTTCTTGCATACTTTGGATATATGTAACTAAACCAACACTCACAAATGTCAATGTCAATCCAAACTGGCTGCTTATGTTGGTGATTCACTTGTATGGACTGTACCACAGTTTATGGGGTAGATGACACACACACACACACACACACACACACACACACACACGCACGCACGCACGCACGCACGCACGCACGCACGCACGCAATTTAACATAAACCAAACACTTTTAGAAAAACATGAACAATCTACATAAAACATATATAATACTTACATGACCCAAGTAGCAGTAATTCGTATATTGCAGATATTTTCCTTTAACCCAATAATACCAAAAACATCTTTCTACCCAATTTGTTGTGAGCTTCCACCCTCCTGGAATCATTTATCAGGTGCCCAACCCCCCAGGGGAATGTTTTGCCCCGAAAACCTGACCGAATTGGAGCGCTGGTAGAGGTGGGTGTCTTTGCTTTATATAGTTAGATTACAGTTAAATTACTCAGTTAGGTTTTGCTTCTTCACTACAAGATACAATAGATTAGCAAATTATATTTTATTATCTATTGCAGGTAGAATGAAAACACATAAGAAACTGAGTATAACTGTGCACACAAAGCACTGACACAACATCAGTTAAATTGATAAACCCACTGTTGCTCTTAAAGTTGGAATAAACTATTACCCTTTCTCATGAAATGCTTGTGACTATGCGGTTTATTCTTCATAGATGAAGTGTAACTGGGACTGAGAGATGCTGCCAAAACAGCATCAGTCTTGCCTTTTGTTTTGTTTTGCATCTATACCATTCAACATTATTGAGTACCATGTGCTCCTATAAATACACACATATGTAACGTGGTACAGTGGTTATAAAATTGCCTCTCCCATAAGCCCCGCCCACGTCCGGAGTTGACCTATGAACGGCTCTATCTGGCACATGCGTCAACGTCATCTCCTTTTGCTCTTCCGTGTCAACATGGCGGCATCCATGGCATCACAAGCTGCAGCAAGAGGATTGAGGACATCAACCTCAAAGAACATCCTTCTCGACAAACTAAAGGTACCATTGCCGTAAAGAGTGCCTTGAATGTTTTATCTCTACCTCACCGACCGGCTCTGCTGTTGTATATCCGTTGTCATCGTCTTATAAACGTGTTATTGCCGCTCACTTGCTAACAGATTAGCATGTCTGCTCGCAGAGAGGATTGACAGTTCAAAGTTGAGGAGTCCACTCATTATGTCATCTTGCCTTTTTGCTCTAAACTTGACTTTTATAAACACCGCTTAGATAGTGAGATATGACTGTTGCTCAGAATCACTGTTACTCCACAAAAATGCACGTGGGGCTCTGAAGTTTCCAATGCTTTAAAGGTTAAAGGTTGCTGACTAACATACATTAACCGTGTCTAGTTAGTCATTGCAGTGTGAATTTAGATTTAGTTTGCATAGTTTTTACTCCTACATTGCTTTTAAGTAAGTCAAGAGTCACTCTCTTTACACAAAGATCTGTGTGAGCAGTCTGTACATCATTAACCAAACGTACACATTTACAGCTTAGTTGTATTTACAGCCCAGAAATATCTGTGTAAGTGCTGTGTGCAGGGCACAAGCTCAAAGTTTGTAATTGCAGCTTCATGTCAGATAAGCCCACTGTGACAAGACTTGTACTTTGATCTGTCAGAGTCTGTTGGCTGAGAACAGAGTTTATCCGATTAGCTTTGTCAGTGTACACAATCCTAAATGATTGCAGTTACATCCCATTTTTAAACAAAGCATTATACCCAATAATTAAAACAACAATGAAACAAATACTAGACAGCCAGAGAAATGAGTTTAGCTTGCATTGAATTACAAATAAATACACACTGTGAAAGAGAGCAACGCAGACTTGTTTTTGTAATTAACTCTTAAGCATTTAAGATGATTGAATTTAAAGAGCAGCATGTTCTGCCACAAACAGTGCTTTTCCCTCAGTATTTGTGACCTTGTCTTCATTTGCCCGCATATATATTAATACTGATGTCCTGGTGGAATGTAATAAGCACAAACCTGTTGGCACTGTAAACACTAGACTAATCCACTGAGTCTAACTACAGACAGTAGGCTACAGTCTGATTTTTGCTGTCAGATGTCCTTTTGATTTGATTTTTTTTTTTTTATTTTTTTTTTTTTGTTTGTATACTGTGTGAACTGGTAAAATTTACTATGCAGCATTTTGTTTTACCATTAAGGACTTAGTTTCAGTTGAACTTCTTTATGAATAACAGATTTAAACCAACAAAAAAAGAATCCTCAAACAGAAAGATGAGGTAGCACAATGCTGAAAATGTCATGAGTGGCTAATTAAAACTGCAGAGGGGATGTGACACAGCTCTCCCAAACAGAGCTACATCTCACAAAGCACAGTAGACACAATACCTGGAGATAAGTAAGCCAACAATATTTGCCAAGGGAACAGAAAGCAGTTAAAACATCTACAACAAAAATGTACATTTTGATTAGCTTTTATACAGATTGAAGATACTGGTTAATTCTGGTTCCATTTTGAGCCGTACTTACTTACATGCAGTAGAAAATAGATAGAACAAGTGCAGAGGGAATAATGTAGAAAAAGACCATATGGAAGGGGAATAGGTCTGTCATGATTACTAAATAACTGAATAATTTTCTGTGGGAAATGGGAGTGATTTTATGCAATTATTAAAGTGCAAAACAAAGACTAGTTTAATAACACACATCACAAAGATCCATTTATTGGCACTAAACGTTGGAACGTAGATAAACAGTTGGTGGCACTAATTCTCTGGGCCACCCCACTGTTGCTTTTCAAATGCCAAAAAGAGATTGAGGCTCTGGGCTTTGGTTTGAAAATCTGGAGTCTAAATCATTCCATGTATAGGGAGAGCTGAGATAGTATATGTGCTGATATAGAAAGAGCTGCTGGTATAAATCAAACTCTAAGGAACTGCATTTCTTAATTGTGTATATCAATCCTGGTCTGAGTTGTATTATGTTCATATATCAACTCCTTTCACTCAAAACTCACTATGCCGACCTCTGAATATTTGCTTTTTTTATGTAATGTTTTATTCACCTCTTTGTTCAGTCATATATCTTTTTAAAAAGTACTCTCTCACAAAACTTTCAATCTTATATGTGTAGTGATTCTTGTATGCGTTTCTCTTGTGCATGCACACAAGTTCACTTTTTCCTCTCTCTTTCTTACTGGGTCAGTTGATAAGGTGAGTATAATGATCAGGGATTTGCTCTGCTCCATAGCAAACTATCTGATCCTGAATTGACTGACAGCTGGGTATCTCTACTATAGAATCAAATCTGCTCTGACAGTACGTCAGCTAAGCGGAGGAATTCAATTTGTGACGATTTGTCAACAACAATGCAGGGCAGATCACAATATTCCGATGGTTAGGATGCAGGATGCTTTTAAAGGAGGAGTGGAGTGTGTGTTTTTTTTCTTTTTCCCATGCCCTCCCTCTCTCTCATAAATCAAATCTCCTGAATTCTTGTCTGCACAGCGAGATAATCCTCAGGCTGTTTTTCACTGTCGCTGCACAGTGGTGAATTTGTAAACGTTTGCTAAGTTTTTATTTTTTGTAAGGTGTTCCTGCTTAGTAATAACCCAGCAGTGTCGAATCCCAACATGGTTTCAAGGGAAACACTGGGAAGAGAGGTGGCTCAATGAGACTCAGTCCTGAATATTTTACAGAGGGGGGTGGAGAGCCCTCTGCTTGCAACAACTTCTTTTGCTGGAACTTCAAACGACGGGCAGCTTCCCCATCTGTCTCTGCAAGAACACATTTACATTTCCTCCCCGCAAGGGATACTGGAGGACGAAGTTAGCTCTAACTGGATTTGAATATCACTTCACCAAGGTTAATAGCCATTTCTGTAGCTGGTGAGATGCTTAGGCTTTTTCAATAATTTAAAAGGGCTGCAGTCATTAGGAAATGTTGGCAGCCTCCGAAATGGGGAATGCAATGAGTGACTGCACTCCTATTAGCTTAACTTCTGCTGTTGTTCCTCTGTAGCTAATGACAGAGAAATGGGAGTAATGTTGAAAAGAAGTTGAGAAAACAATGTCAGCTGACAGTTGACGGCTGTTATTCACTAAATGTGCAGTAAAAGGAGGATTTTAGGAAGCTACCGCTCTCTTATCAATCACCATTTAAATTGCACAATTAAACATGTAGCCTACTGTAACTTTTTTAACTGATAAAATGTGACTATGATTTCAATTCTGAGGTTTCTTGCAGCCGCTCTCCCAGAACATTTTTTAAGTCATTAAAACTTATCTTTCTTTTGTTAATGTCAGAATATCTGTACTGGTTCTATTCAGCAGTGAATCTTATGTTAGGCTGCTTGTGTTGGATGACGCATTGACTGTCAGTGACAATAAAGCCCCAGACAAGGAAGCAACCCTAAAGGTAATAAAGGATATCAGCATGAACAATAGCGATGGTAGGAAAGTGGTGTTATGAAACAGCTAAGGTTCTAAATTTACTCCAAACATTAACAGCAGACCAAAAAGGATGTACTGATCTAAAATATTTAATACCTGTTGATCCACTAGTTCTATCAATCCATATAAACAATTGGTAAAAAATGCAGTTGGTCATCTTTTCATGGTCATCAGATATGACTAGGGGTGTAAGAAAATAACGGTTCTGTAATACATCGCAGTATTTAATTTCACGATACTGTATCGATATTAAAAAGTAGTGTATCAATATTTTTAGGCAGTTATATGTAGATATTCAAATGTAGAAACAGGAAGTCACTCTCCCATAAACCATCTTGGTTGTTTTTCAAAGTCAAGGATCCTTCCTGGTAGTCACTTTCTTCAGTAGAGGAGTCCTTCCTTGTAATCACTGCACTTGTGAATTAAATGGTTTAGCAAGAGTGCAGATAAGGTCCCACCTCGCCATATCAGTGTTTTAGTGTCACAATGACATGTCACAGTATTATTTAGTCGACAAAATAATAAAAATGTTTGAAGGGGTTATAATAAAGAATAGAGTTTATCTGATTTTCTGCAACATGAAACCAACTTATCATCACAACAAAAGTAGATCTAGTAGAATTATGTAGCATGTCTCTTTTCATGTGCCTTTGATTGAACTCTTAAGTAATTCTTTTTCTCCATGACTTACTGACATTTAATTCCACAGTATTGTGTTTTCTTTTGATCATTTCACCCAGTAATAATATTACTCTGTTTTATTATTATTATGTGATCTATTCTGTGTCTTCTTTTGTCAATATGTCTATCTTTTGGGGTTTGTTTTCCTCATGATATTCCATTCACAGATGTACAAGGACATACTTGTTTTTGTTTATGAAATATGCTTTATAATATAAATAAACATCCCTTACTAAATAAGATTGCCTAAATACAATTAAATACCTATTGCACTGGCACCTTATCTGACACTATACTTTTTTATGTGCAGTTCTGGTTGATTGTGTAGAGGATAGCAGCTGCTTAAATAGTGCTGAAAACCCCTGAGAATCCACAGAAGCATAATTTAAAATCCTTCAAAAGAAGAAACAGCAATGTGATATCATGACTCGCGTAAATATACACAGCAGTTTTTAATTGGCATGTTATTTGTACAAATTATAAGTTTTCTGTGTGCATGTTCACGCTGTGGTTAGTCCCCTGTCCAACCTGAATCGATGGGTCAAATACCAGTTAGGGTCATGGGTTAGTGTTATATGTGAACTGGAATTCTTGGCACGCAATGAAATGGCATTGAATAGCAAGCAAAAGTCGAAAATGCCTACACATAGCATGCCACATGCCATAAGAACTGGTATGACATACAACATCATTTATTGAGATCAGTGTGTGGTGGAATTTGATGATGTACTTTTATGTAAATGACTCCTTAAAGGATCCACCCTTGACTTTTGAGAAACGCCCCCCTTTTTTTAGTAAGCCTCTGCCATATTCCATGAAAATCTACTACTCCTACTCTGACCTTGACTTTTTTTTTTTTTTCTAACATTAATAGACTAACAAATCATCTAACCATAACCCTAAGCCATCAACAAAAACAAACCAATCAAGGCCAGAGTAGGGGCAGATATTTGGAAAATAACAGTGGAAGCACAAAATCAAACTACTGCAGGGCTTGACATTGAAATTTTCAACCACTTGTCCATCGGACAAGTGGCCGTCAGCTTTCACTTTTCCGAAACCAGAACTACTTGTCCGAATTTTACATTAATTTTTTATTTAAACTCCATTATTAACATACAACGACATGCTAAGGGGGTGTATCCAAATGGGCTGGAGCTCTCTTGACATAAAGAGAGCTCTCTACTGAGATTGGATCGTTTTGGCTGGGTCATTTATATTTTTACACTTGGAGGCGGAATGAGGTGGCAGGCAGCTTTGAGCTTTTCATATGGTCTATCAGAACCTGATAGCTGCCTAGATTCCATGGTAACAAAGTAAATGTGGTTTTGTGGTTTTCTATGACCCCTTTACGTCTGATTAAATGGCTATTATGTGGTAATGTATAAACGCATGTGTGATCCAATAGGAAAATTATTATTTTTAGATTGTGAAAAATATGCTTATCTTGTTTGTTTTTCATGTACCCCTTCCCTTAGCTGCTGAGTCATAATGTTAATTTTGGACATTAGTAACAGCCTGAGATGTTTTGGCTGAATGTCAAACGTTGACCAGCTAGGAGTGCAGATGCAGATACAGTATGTCGGTCAGTTTTTTGTGCATCTTGGAAAAACTGCAGTGACACAAGATGTTTTCGCATCTGGGTATCAGTCATGAAGTGCCACTGATGCAGTCATGAAGCATGGCTTGTAGCACAAGGTGATGCACTCACTTGTCAAAGTCATGCACTGTAGATCGTACAGTTGTGAGTGTGAAGTGCATCTTGCTGTTGCCCTCTGTATTATCTTTCCTTGAGAACTAACGCTGTTGAATGTAACTCCATACAACCTCTCTCATTAACTATGCTAATTACTAAAATCCCTATCTGTAGAGACACAACACTCAGGTTTTCTTTTCTTAAGCCTGTCTGCAGGAGATTAGACCTGCTCTGCCTAAAGACCCGCCAATGATGCAAATCTCACTGATCTAAATCCTGGGGCTATGCTCTAATGCCTCTGCTTCTGTCTCAGGTCCTTGGCTACATCTGGTTCTGTAACAGATAAATGTCATGTCTTTCACCATACTCTAAAGCTCTGGCCATGACGTTAGCTTTTAAGAGCCAAGGTCATTGTATATGTCAGCGCCAGGAAGAATCTCTTATGATATTCTTACAGTCTCACATAATTTGTTGTGGCTGAATGATCAACAAGGCTTTTGATAATTTCAAAAAGGCTCCTGAACTTTATGTATGCTGCAGCAGCTGAAAGGCAGAGTTCAGGGTAAATGATCTGAATACCTCTGTTTATAGTGTAAATGCAGTGGATTAGCAGCCAGTGCAATATTTGAGAAGGATGATATTAAAATTCATGTCAGAGCCCTACATTGTAATTCTGTTTGCAAGAACATCACTACCCTACCATAACATTTTTTATCCAAGTCTGTGGAAGCAGTTTTAATAAAAAGATGAGAAAGGAACTACCATTTACATGCAGTTACTTGTAAGAGATGGATGACTTTCTTAGTTAACGCTCTAATGCTTCATGAGGCATGCTACTGTTACATGCATGTGATTCACACTGGCCTGTTTATGCTGAAAATGCACTTCAGATCTGCTTTTTAAACCCCTCCATTTACTTTACAGTGCTTCGCCTCCATCACACTTTACCGCACAGTGCTTGTCTACATTTATGAGTTGCAACTCGGTAACAGACTGCCACCTCATTAGCAAAATACCACTCTACCGCAATCAGGATGGCAATGATTTTGATAGTCTCTTTGCGTACTGCACTCTCTGATTCAGCCTGTGCTCACAGAAGTGGACACTATAAAGTTCCCTTTTAAATTCTTCTCGGATGGTTTGCTAAATAGCTGGGCAAAAGAGTGGAGTTCATAACCTGAATGGGAACAAATCAATTACATAATTGAATTAGAGAACTGGCAATCTGTTAATTTCTTAAACATTTGATAATGCCCCTTAAGGAGCATTCTGGTTAATTAAATCTGCAGTCATTTGTCGTCACTAATAAGGCAGTGTCATTTCAAAGGGGTTAGGGTCTAGCCATGACAAGTAATGAGGATTTTAACCTCACTAGACATCTGGGGATACTACTCTATAATACGAGCTGTTCAATGGCCCTGGAAACCACATTTATATGCTCTTTGTGCTTGGCAATACAATTAATTTGATTGATTGAATATTTGCTTTTCAGATATCCAGGAAAATATTAATTCTGGAGACATTTCTTGCTCCACAAAAATTCAAAATTCAGCATGTCCTATATACATTTTAATGGTATTTTATCAGTCATACATGTTTAATAGTTTTAATAAGCAGTCTGTTCATCCAGCCAGAAAATAACTGATTAAAAGCATAAGTTGTCTGTAACACTGCATGATAATTTTTTTGTCCATATTTTGTCCAAAGATTATGGGATTATCCTCATGTAGGAAAAGTGCCCAGTTTGCACAGCCACACATTAACACATTTTAATAATCAAAAAATAGATCCATGCAAGTACTGTGGAAAAAGTCTTAGGCCAGCATTAGGTTTGTTGTTTCATAAACTTCCAATGACCACAAATGCATTTCTCAATTTCTTTCCAATCTAGAAATACAGTCACAAACAAATTATTAGACCACGTCTTGTTTTCTTCAATTTCTTGTTCATTTTAATGCCCGGTACAACTAAATATAAATTTGTTTGGATAAATATGATGATAACAAAAAAAAAAAATAGCTCATAAGAGTTTAATTTCAGAGCTGATAGCCTATCTATCCATTTTCCGTCTTTTCTTAATAATAACCAAAATCACTTAAATTCTTACATCAATTTCTGTCATTGTACTGATAAAAACAGTACTTTTAAGGATTCCATGTTTTCTTTTCTCTCTGTTTAGTCACATGACACACACAGGAGTTAGTACTTGATTGCATAATCATTGTTTTTGATGACTTTCAATGGTTTAATAATTTTTTTCTGCGACTACATAAAAAAGTATTTACAAACAAATCTCAAGGAAAAAACAGCTTCTATAAACCAAAGTTGAAGTTTTTAGTGTGGCCTCCCTGTGGTCGTTAACCCTTTTATTTAGACAATGTGACATTTATTGCATTGATTTTCTGATGTTTTATACAAGTTGTCATTCAACACATTAGATGTTTCTGTTTGTGCATCATCTTATCATGGGGTCAGGGGTCATATTGAATAGTGACTTTAACCTTTCAGACCCATTTTATTCAGTTTTTTGTGTCTTTTAAGGTTGTGCACACAATTCCTGTTGTATGTGAGGAAAAAAGAATGACAAATAAATATAGAAAACCCTACAGAAACATCAAAATGAAAGGCTTTTGCCTAGGACTTTTCACACTACTGTATTTTTATACAACATTGACTGAGTCCCAATTCACCTACCCTTACCCCTTCATTTTGCACGTTCATGTGATGGGGTAGTGTTGTCCCAATTCTCAATGAGATGGAGGGGAAGGGCTACGAAGAAAGGACTGTTTGGCCCTCGAAATGGAGATTTTCTGGGACCACACTTAGGAGTTTCAGATAATTGTGTTTGGATTATTGGCAAGACGGAAGTAAACACAGCTAAAACATACAGCAGTGATGAAAGAAACACACTTGTATAAGTACTTTCCTCATAACAACTTAATTATTGGACCGACCATTTAAGGCCGTGTCAGTGTGTTATAGATCTGCGCTTTATAGTTAATAGAAGTAAAAATATGACCAAAGCCCATGGAACAGAGATGGTTACAGCTGCTGATAGCATGATGAATACTTACAGAAACAAAGTTTTCCCATCTGTTTATAGCAGCATTGATGACCGCTGATGGCGTTAACAGGTCTCGAAGTGTTGTCCCATTTCATAGGAGAATGTTTGAACTTCTACCCCTTGCACCTCCATTTCAAGGAGTAGTGCTGAGGACAAGGGCTAAGGGTGGATTGGAATTGGGCCATTACATACATTTTATAGACATGTTTTATCAGAAAATAGCTGTATATTGGATTAATTCCCAATTATATTATATTTCACAAGATCTCAAGATTTTAAAATGAGCAGAATTATTTACAAAAACTAAATTAAAACCAGCTGACGGTTTATATTAATATAAGTCACCTTTTTTAGATTCAGTATAAGTAAAATTGCAATGACTTTGCTAAGAGGTCATTTAAGAACAGTCACAAGATTCCCAAAATGATTCTCAAAGAGACTTTCAAAAACGTCACCTGTTATCTTCTCTCCTTTGGCTCAAAGCCACAGTGTCAAATGGGTCACATCGATACAGAATTACAAAGTCTTCATGAATATGCGTGTTTCACAACTTCTTTTGCTTCAGTGGTAGTAATGGCAACAGCATTTTTTTTTTTAATACTTCAAAGACTCTCAGGAATCAATACTGGATTGACATATTGAAAATGGGTGTGAACCCTTTGAGATTTGTTCATATAGTGGTGTGATGTCTGTCCTGTGTTATGAAAGTATATCTGAGTATTCCTATGGCACATATGTACATTCATAGTTGAAAAAATATAGAGTTTTGATATTTTGAAGGTTAGGGAGTGATGGCTACTTTTATTCAGATCTCCTACAAGGTTACTGACCTTCTAATGCAGCTACTTTGAATATGTCTTCCATATTATCAGTGAAAGCATTCAGTACGGTGATTGGTTCTGCTATATTGGAACACTGGATTAACCTTCATACAGCTCACCATGTCCAGCATGTCCAGTATGTTATCTCCTCTAGGTTAATGTGATATCAGGATACTGGATAATTAATGTAATCAATACATTTAGCTGATTGTATTGTTTTTTGGAATGTAATTATTGCGCAGTCCCTGTATGTAGATACACTTCATGGTTTATCTGAAAGATGGAGTGTTGAACTATAGTGCTGATGAAGTCCTTTGTTAGATAAATAGCTGTGTTCAGAGATAATGTTCTTTTTACTGTTGCCAACTGTCACGGCAGAATCACAACTTCACTCATTCTTAGCTGCATCCTGTCTAGCTTCACTTCCATTCAAGAAACAAATGTGTCTTTTGACCTGGGATGTCAGACCCTTGAATTTTTGAGTGACAGATTGACGAGCAACACAGCATTGACTGGCTGCTGTTTATGGGCCTGATCAAAGGTGATTGCCTGCTTTGTAACCTTCCTCTGTAAATTAAGGCTTATAGCTCTAATAAATTTCCAATGGAGCAAGAACTACTCTGTCACATGGCGACTTTTTGACATTGTTCCACTCTTTCATAGTTATAGAGACAACTGCCTTAAATTAGCCTTAGGATATTGACTCCTTAAGTTGAACACAAGGGCAAATGACAAAGTAGTGGCACGTCTTGAGATGACTTTGCAAAGTGCCAAGATCAGACATTCCCTCAGTGATGACACTTCTCACAACAAGTGGGATTTGACATTGTGCATCCTGTTCTCACACAAACATGAGACTGCACAAATTTCGTACCTCCCATGAGAAGTCCTCAAGTTGCATGATGCTGATCTGAATACCATATGGGCTGGTTGAAGAAGTGTTTGGGGAGCAGCGTTCTCTTCTCACCAAGATTTTGTCCTTCAATGCCACTCCTGCATCTGTACAACTGCAACGAGGTCATGGCAACCCGATGCAGCTGCTGCCGAAGCACCGTCTGTCCTCTGTGTGTCTTTGTGTGAGGGCACAGTCACTCTGCGAAGAGAGCCACCGTATGGTCACATTGTTTACTCAGCACATTTTGACGTTGGTAGTGTTCATTTGTTGTATTGTTTTGGGTTCTTTTTTTTTTTATTATTATTTATGAAAGGCAATGCAGTTTAAGCCCAAACTTACCATTCTGCAACCTTCCTTCTCCTAAGGGTAGAGATGCCCAGCCTTCATTCAATCCCTAAAATAAAGTAGCTTAATTGAATTTTAAATCCCAAATCCATTTTGCATGAAGAAACAACTTGTCATTGGTCACTATCTTTGTGGATATTATTTTACTTGTTTCTTTATTCAGGGGCAGTGTACTTCAATCAGCATTACTGTAAATTTGCCGATGATAGTGAAAGAACTACATCTCAACTGTTGTTCCTTGGCCAGATGTTAAATTGACGATCAACAAAACAGCAGTCAGAGTTACCATAAAGAAAGAAGACACAATCTATTAAAATTGTATAGGCTGTATAAGAGCCATATTCATAAAGATTCAGTCACAAGTTATTATTGTCACCTGGAGTGTATTGTATGTTCTATGTCATTGGGTGTCGCTGTCCTGTCACCAAGAACACAGGTATTTAGGCAGGCCACCTCACCTTGTCATTGTGTTTTTGACCCCAGAAGAGCATATGGTTTTTGACTGCTGTGGCAGCTAGTAGTCAAAGGAAGCCGTATGAGTTACTGTTTGATTTATGAAAGTCAGGACTATGTATTCACTTGTTTTAAGGAAAATAAATAGATTTTAATATGCATCACAGTCACAATGACCTGAATACTCTTTCATTGAAGCAACAGCATGTGGTGAGATCTCAGTAGCACATCAGTGAGGTCACTCTTGGGAGTTAAACACCACAGTAGTGTGTTTCTGTGTGTCTCTTAATCTTTACTAATTTAGAGGTTTGCACTGATTTCATTTTCAAACTGCAGTTAAAGGAATGGTTTGGATTTTTGACATGAATCTGTATGACATCCCCATCATCAGTGTAGTACATCCACACTAACTTACCCCCGACAGTGTCCTGTGAGCTGAGTTCTGGTCCAATTTTGGTCGAAATCAAAGTAGTCTGGCAAGTTTTACGGGGTCACAAAAATAAAATAAAGTTTTTCTTCTAAAAACAGCATGTGTTCAAAAGAGTGATTTATTTGCATCACAAATTTTGCAAAATTTGCATCACTCTTTTGAACACATGCTGTTTTTATAAGAAAAATGTTTTAATTTTGTGACCCCGTAAAACTTGCCTGACTACTTTAGTTTCTGGATTACTGGAATCCCTTATCCCTTTAATAAATCAGTACAAATGATATAATGTTGTTATTTTGTCTCTGAATAAGTGATTAAGTATTTTAGTGGTTTACATCATTGGCTTTTGTGTGTAAGATGGCCGGTTCAAACCTCAGGTGGGTCCTTGGTTATGGCCCGTTACATACCTATACCAATAGCCACAAGGAGGCAGTGCCCAATTGTGCTGGTCTCAAGCCGAGATAAATACAGAGATGTGTCAGAATCATTTGGTTATTGGGGGAAAAGATCATTAATGTTCGAAAATATTCTGTGACTTCTATTTTCAGTTAAAACCACTGGAGTTATGTGTATATGCTGTGTCATTACACACACCAAACAAATGACATGCTTTTCAGCAGCCATTTGTGAAATTTGTGTTATTGCACTTCTTGGAGGATCAGCGCCACCAGCTGTCAACCAGCCGTATAGTTTTAAATCAACAGTAAAAAGGCCTGTGTGTACCATCTCTTACCAGTGTGCAGGAATGGGACTCATCGAAAGGGCTGCTTATGTATTTAGTTATTTATTAATTTATTTTGCATGCTATATTTTAATAATGAATTTCCATCCTCTTTGAAACACCATTATGATCTGCCTTCAAGCTGTGCTTTGAACAAAAAAAAAAAAAAATGTTAGTATCCACCTTTGCTACATTGCACTGCCATGACATTTTGTGATCACTCGCTGAATGTCAAGACTCTTGCTACAAGCCTGCTGAAAGCAAAATTCTTTCACGGAATAAGTACTTCCTCAAAATGCCTTCAGCTCTTTTCTCCTCTGCCTGATTTGAATTTTCTTGTTAAGGATTTCAAAAGGAGAGTTCCTTTGCAAGACTAGAAAACACAATAGATAAAGTGATAACATGTTTTTCTTTTCGACTGGTGTCACATTGATAATTGCAGTTCTTCTAGACTATAAAATGGTAAAATGAGGTACATACTTTATTTGGCCTTTTTTTGTTTCTCACACTGCTCACTCACATTAGGGCCAAGATCCAGATCTAGACCCATTTGGCTTCAAATTATGGACTTTGTGCCTAGTCTGGGTACAAAACCGGCCCACAAAAAGCATTGAACGATTAGGACCTTGGCAAGGGTGGAAGACGTTGGCCAGCACGTTTTCCCAAAGTCCAGTTACTGAAGTCCGGTTGTGTGAACATGCACGTAGCGACAAATGCAACTGCAGACGTATATAGAATGAGTCCACCACATACGGCATTATTTGAGTAGACTTCAGCAACAACAACAGCAGCTGGACGGGAACAGCTCCACAGATCTGTGGAACAGTGTTGCAACAGAGTAATGAAGCTGCGTTTCCAGTGGTTGCGGAAAGCATCGGTCAAGTGTTCTGATTCCTCTGCTGAAAAAGTAGCTCCCTTCCCATGGTATGAGGACATCGACCACATCCTCTGGGACCACCCAACCACATTCCCCAAATTTGTCATTAAATCGATGACATCATACTATACAAATTTGGTCACACACATGGTCACTAAACATGATGACATATCGACAGTGTGGAATGGGGCTGTTTTTTTTGCTAATGTTTTTGTATTTTTGTAATTTTTGTAAATTCTCTGGCCCGGGATTAGGCCCCTGCTGTTAAGTCCGGATGGCTCCAACTACGCCATCCTGGCCAACGTAAGTGTGAGTGCACCCTCACATGTTGTTTTGTGAGTATGGCTGTCGGTTGATGAGATCTGTTACCAACATGCCCTCTTGCTTCCTTTTTCTTCTTTTTCTCCATGTATTAATGTGGAATATTGGTATTTATCACTGTCAACACTTCCACTGTCCGCGCCTCACTTCATGTCACACAAATGCATTCATAAGTAAGAACTTGAGTGCTTTTGTGTGTAAAAGCGACTACTTTACCCCATCCATGGCCCATGTCGCACCATACAACTTTGTTTGTGCCTCTCTTTTTACCAGGGCACTACGCATATCCCATGTGGATCTATTCTTGTCTTCTTTCTGTGTATGTGTATTAAGCTTAAGTAGAGCAGTAGTTGGGTAGAAGGAGTGGTAGCATTGTCTCTTGAGTGCTGCTGATGATAATTACTGTAGAGAGAGAGTCTCTGGGGACTGCGGGCCAGCTGCCTGCTTGCATGCCTGCCATGTTACTATATTGCCGTCCGCCACTTAAAGTTGTCTTCTAAGGGAAACCTGTATCACAATTTTATTCATCACCTGTCAAAACCTTGACATAACAAGCTCTCCAGGATCCATGTTCACCCTGAACATGTACTGTATGTTTTTTTGTCCATAACCTCCAACATGATTCTTAGTGGCCTTTGGTGTTTGATTAGTGCTGATAGGTGGCACAAGAACAGCTACAAGTTGCATATTCAGATGTACTCAATCATTATTTAGACTGTGACAGTGGCATAGTTGTGGTTTGTTTGAGATTTGACACAAAAAGATTTTGGTTTGATAAACAAGAATAAGACTGGTAGTATTGGACGGTGCATCAGCTTGATTGCCAGTGTTTTGCAATATGTCAAGGATGTGTATGATTAACCGATTAATTGAGGGCAGTTTATGTTAAGAGTCGAATAATTACGATTTGGCGTATAAGAAGATTTATACTTTACTCAATAGAAACATAGAGCTAAATTTTGTGCAGCGTTTCCCACAGAGTTGTTATGTATCAATAGTCCCTTTTCCACAACAGGGACTCTTATCATTTACCCAGGATTTTGAAAAACCCTAGTACATTTACAATGAAATTACCTTGGGAAAAAATTCCCCTCACTCAGACTTTCCCTGGGGCAGGGTTGTATGCTGAAAAATACTGATTGGTGGAACACATTTGGCGCATTCCTCACTAGGGCTGCACAATATTGACAAAACTTGCAATATGTGATATGGATGTACAGCATTGCGATAACAATAATATTGCGATATTTCTTGTTCACTTAAAGATATACCAAATTAATCTAAGAAAGGTGTTTTTTAAGGAGGTTAAAATGAGCCAGTTATTTGTATGTTGATTCAGTTATTTAGAATCTTAAGACAAAATTCTGAACTACTACAATCATTTCTGTCAAAAACCTGGTGAAGCTGCAATCGTAGACCTTCAGACACAAAGTAGTCAAATATTTTACCATTTTATTAATAAAAAATGTGGAAATTACATGGATGTATTTCATAATAAAAGTGTCAGAGCACCACCATGTAAGAGCTTTGACAAAACAATATTTCATTGTTTGGTAAATACTACATATAAAAATAAAATCTTTAAATATAATTGTTCAGGCTTTGCCCAAAGTCGTGCTCGGAAAATATTCACATCATTTCAACGTTAATAACATGTAAACTTACATTCAACCAGCAGCGGTAGCATTATTTAAATTTTTTGCTAGAAAAACTAGCATGTTAGCGTGATAGAGAAACGTCTTTACGATATAAATATTGCACATTATCGTGATGATATTTTTGCGATATATTGTGCAGCCCTGTTCTGCACCCACAATAAACCAGTGTGTAGCTGCAAATTTGTTTTTCATTTCTACAAGTTTCAACTAATTTGTGTTTTGATCATTTGGGAAATGGAGGAAAAAGAAGAGAACTGCTCTGTCCAAGGTCTGTAGAGCATATTTGCAGAGGAAGAAATTCTTCAAGACTGGAATCAACCCAATATTTGAATAGATTTTTCGAAAATTTGTGGTGTGGTAAAAACAAACTGCACAGATTACTAGGAATTCCTAGCTAAATCAATTTCTGGATATGTTGATGGAAATGAGCTGATGACCTGTGTGTGGGAGGGGTGTTTGTTAATCACTGTTCATGCTAATGCTAGACATCTAGCACAACCAGAAAATGTGAATGGGACAAGAAAAGCAAAGAAAGGAAGTAATATTGGAATTATACTTGCATTGTGTGGTATAAAACACAATGGCATTTTAGCTGATATATAGTGTCAAACAAAATGTATTGTTTTGTCCACAGTGCCTTCACAGAAAGTGTATAGAATTACCTTTTACTCAGAAGTAATTGCAGAAGAATGGTTACAGCACTTGTCAGTTCTCACATTTAGTAAGTTAAAAATTATGTGATTGGTGGTTGGGACTCAAAAAAATCCAAACACAGTTAAACCAAGATGACTTTTTATGTAAATATATTCAGTCATTTTTCTAATACACCAGTGAAGATTCATGAATTCATTACTGTTCATCTGGTTTTTTTGCCCAATATCGTGCAGCCCTTGGTTGACCATCACTTTTCTAACACTGAAAATTCTAAAAAAATTCCCTCTTGTTTCCATGTCCATATTACTTAACATAGAAATATGGTCGTTTACAGCATTATAAATTTGTTGATACATTTTTATTTTATTGAACTCAGTTCTTCTACCGTTTTGATAAACCAAATGTCTGGAAATTGTGGTACCTGTGAGCCCCAGGAATGAGGAGTAGACTGATGAATTTATCTAACATTGACTCACAGTCTCAGGCAGCATTGATTTAAATTGCTGAATATATTACCATCTTTCTGCAAAGTGGGATTTGAAGAGTTTGCTGTTAGCAGTTCACAAAAAAATTATTTTAAGCAGGCCAACTGACAGGATAGGATGTTGTAATGCTCAGTAGGAGTAAAAATTGACCTCTCCCCTTGGATTTGTGTGAACGAGGGTAGAATCATGACTTTTTATGAAAGAGCCAGGTATTTATTTTCACAGTTGCTTGTCTTTTGTGTGGATGAGCGCATACTTCTTACTATTTCTTGTTGTTAATATGGTCTTTGCAGAAAATGGAGAAGACCTTTCAATCACACACTGCCTGAGATGTCTCCCCTTAATTCAGTTGATTGTTATTGATGCTGTAATATCTCCTTTTTTGTTTGTTGTTATTTTTTTTTCAATGTTTGAAACATTTATTTAGAGGATGATTGTGTAGAAATAGATGCTATGTATATTTAATACATTATTAAAATCTACAGACTGCAATGGGCAAGAACAAACATCACATACAATATTATATACAATATTATAGGCT
>JAPSES010000211.1:16477149-16510057 GCA_029822895.1 Maxillicosta whitleyi | reverse complement strand
TTTCAGGAAATGTTCGCTCTGAGACAAGGAACAGATGATTAAATTTTGGAGGTGATCCAGATCACTGTCTGGATCCACAAATTTTTTAAAGGATTCTCTATTAGTTATCATTGGTGTTGCTGTAGTAATCATAACACATGTCCACCAGATGGCGACTCATGTTTTCTCATATAGACCATGGACTTAAGAATCTTAAAATGCTGTCCAAATAAATGAGGGACTAATATTTATGGTGGTGGGGGGGGATGTTGCACATGGCGGAGGTCTGCGCTCTCCGAGTGCTTTTCTAGTCTTTAGATGAAATTACGTAATCTTCTGCTGTATGGCCTGCAGTGTGTTTATTCCAGCTGCCACAAACATCTCACTCATGCTAGTCCATTTCTGCCTCATAAGAAGCACATGCAAAGGATGTTTTGTTGAGTTGCAAAGATGGGGACAGAGTTGAGCTAATACATTCACTCATCCCTAAAATAGCTACATAACCTACCAGATGATTCAAACTGAAGAGGATGGAAAAGTATTTCCATTATTGACAAAAGAAAGTTGATCCAATCTGACACACTATTTTATTTTTGTTTTGCCCACAATAAACCACTTAAAATTCTTCTCAGACTGAAAAGCTCATTGTCGTTCTTATTTGTGCATTGGACCTATGGGTACCATGATACAGAAGTTTTAGTTGTCTTACAAACAACTGGTATAAATAATTTTTTTTTTCCTCCTTTATTTTAATTTTTTGCCACTTGTATATTATAAGCCTCTCCGTGTTTTATTTATATACATTCAGTACAAGTAATGAAAAAGAACAGACATTAACTGGCGTTTAACGTTGGAACACTTAATGGAAAAACTGCATTTGTGCTTGCCTGCAGGGTAAATATGACCTAAATGATTTAAACCTCTATATAAGCCTATTATTGAAATATATAAAGAAATTACTGATAACGACAGGTAACAAGAGAGGCTAAGCACCTGAAAATAAAAGCAGTACAACAAGACCGTATGAAAAGACCGGCAGTCAGATGGAAAATGATGTGGACCTACTAATGAAACATGACATTTCTGTTGATTAGCGAGCTGATTTAACACAGGTAACTGACCATAACTGTGCCAGTTATACAAAAATAATTGCAATTTCAAGAGGTGATTATGTAATAAGTGTATTAGGCTGAAGTGAACCACAGCTGGATTCCAAGATATAATAATGACAAGCTTGTAGAAACTAACTTTTATTACAGATTTAAGATATATTCACAAACAAATTCACTTCAGGAGATGATTTAATAAGCCAAACATTTTTCAGAGGAGGCCTTGGGCAAATTATCAGACCTTTGACTTTGATACTTGGAGGTCCAAGATAATTACTTATTAAATCACGGCGAGGAAATAGTGTATGAAGGGACCCTAGCTGTTATTTATGATTTTCTTTTTATCTAAAATGTTTATTTTTTCCGCTTCTCTTGCATTTGTATTCACAGTGTCTTATTGACTGAACTCAAACTCTGAAAACACATGGCCCAAATACACCCAAACACTGTCATCGACCAAATAACAAATGCACACACACATCAGGAATTTAAGCCAAAAATGCAGATTTTACAGGGAGAAGTGAAGGACAAATGAGATTGTCAGAGGCCATACGTTCTACCTCTCGTTCCTCTTGCGAAGGTTAATTTGAGGAAGTGAAGGAATTGTCCAGAGATGCGCGGTAGAGCTGACGACTTGTCAGATTGATTTGCCCTTCAGGGAACTAATGCCTTGTCTGTCTCCTTCTCCATTTGATCTGGGTTAGGACGGCCCAGCATGCTTTTAAAGACTCATGTCATTTTCCTCTGTCTGTAGACAACACTATTACTTAACCATCATGTATGCATAAAGACTATAGATCGCTAATGTATTCATCTCACCCCAGCACCTTGTCTTGGCACCAATTTGTCCCCTGCTGATTCTCACTTCCTCTCACACACACACATATATACAAAGAGAAAGAGAGAGAGAGAGACAGGTCCCATGGGCATGTCTGATTGAGCTTTCTCCTGTCTGCCATTCCTCATCCGTAGGAAATCAATAGAGGATCTGGGATTGGAGCTCGGGCTAATTGAGCTCTGCTCTCTCTGTTCTCTTATTGCTGCCAGGAGCGTTTTGTCATCGCAGCACCTGGTTCACACCATGGGGCCAGGGGGAGCAGCCAGCGATCAGATAGGGCCTTTGGATGCCACAGGGAGGGGAGCTGCATGTGATTGAGCGACCTTGTGAAGTCGAGCACTGAGAAGAAGGGCACGACAAGGAAGGGCTTCATTTATTCTCATGTGCCTCTATAGGAACTCCTTGATTTTTTCCTCCTCTTCAGCTCATGATGAAGGAAAGATATGCGTATTTGGTGCTGCAGATTTTGGAAAGGCCAACCCCGTCATGAGAATAAAATGTTGTTTTTGTTTATTTTGGAAGGCAAACATATGCACAGGGGTAGACTATCAGGGTATCAAGGCCTTCTCTGGTAAAATTATAATTAGTTTTTCGTACTAATGCATCTAAATGTAATTATTTTAGTTTTCTGGATATAATACACAGGAAACTGCTGTGTTTTACTGGGAGGGCTTAGCAAGGATGTGCTGGGGATGTCATGTAAATGCATCACATTTTCTGAGCCAGGCAGGGCTATTACCAGTGTGTCACTGGCCTTTTGTCTAAGTCTGATTCTGCTAACTGATTTACACTCATCTGTGACCAGATCATCAACCAGTCAGATTTTCTTGTTAAGCGATGAAATGCTCTTTGGACCCTGATGGATTAGTTCTGGTCTTTGGTGTCATTATTTACTCTTGAGCTTGAACTTTTGGTCAGTTCTGAGTGAAGCAGCTACGCGTTTGAAAAACAGGATGATCTTTGCACAGTGGCTGCAGATGATGTTGTGAAACTAATTTTTTTTTTTCTTAGACCAAAAAAGACTAAATTACTAAAGAAAGGCCTATTTAAGTTGGACCAAAACAGAGGTTTTGTACAGTACATCGCTCAGAACAACTGAGAATGGTAGGACCAGTTAGTCAAATCTTTTTATGGCTCTGTTTCCTTAGCAGAGATACCAGAGCAGTACTGGTTTTAGCAGCTTTAATAGTTTTACCAAGGTGTCTATCAGACATCACGCTTCATATTTTAGTGTTTAAATTCTGTGCAATATAAACATGAAGGACATTTGGTATATGTTGACCATAAAAACCTTTGTGACCAACAATTGGTTTTAGTAATGAGATGTTGAAAATATAATTTCTCCTATTTATCATGACATTGTTCTTCTTGAATCCTTAACTAATGGGACAGAATCTCCATCTTAAATATTTCATTCAGTCTTTTTTGATAATAGCTTTTTTACAGGCTGCTAATAGTCTTTTAAGCACATATCTATCATTTTTAATTAAGTTATTACCAATAATATATCCAAAATACATCACCAAACATGTGTTATTTATATAACCTAATATCTTAACAATTGTTGAACATACAATATCCCAGAATGATACAAGTTTAGGGCATGACCAAAAGGCATGTACATGATTTACACTGACGTTAAGTCAGACTATTTTTAGTGGTGTTTTTTTCTATATAATTTTTAGGTTTTTTTTTTTTTTTTTTTACTGCATAGCCCTAAAAGCATACAGGTGTTAACTCCAGTTGTACTGATAACTCTGCTGGTACATCTGTCCGGTATTAATGAGGTATGAAACAGAGACGATCTTCATTTGTAATAAATCCATGCTAGCTAAATTTTTTTGGCAAGTGTGCTACAAAAGCAGAATCATTACAATAATAATCAACACTCCAGGTTTTGGGCAATTCTTCTAAGTCGCACCACATAGGCCAGTCAGTAAAGACCTGCATGTTTGACTGTGCACCCATTTGCATGCATTTAACGTCTCGCAGCTAACGGAAAGACAAATTAAATTGAACTCACACCATTGTCGTTGACAGCACCGCTAAAACATGAATCACTCCAGCTAAAAATATTCCGCCACGTTAGCAGGGACTGTGTTGTGTTTACTCTTCACACATGGTTTCAACATAGTCATGGATCATGAACTCACCATAATGCTTCAAATTATATGTGGCAGGCTGTTTCTAGCCAATGTTGTCATTACAAACTGCATTTCTCTCCTCTTCTCTGTCCTATAAATGGAGGTTTTTTCCATCCAAACCATCTGCCATCGCTCCACCCTTTGCCACCAATCCAGTTCTCCATCTCCATCTGTCCATGTTCCAAGACATAGGGGAGTATCACCATCAGAGACAACCATGTCCAGTGCTGAGAGACATTGCAGTGGAAGTGTGACTGTCAGACCTCCCTCATTTCACGCTCCCCTGGTGCTTATGTGTTCACATGCTGGGGGATTATGTGAGACCACTCAAACACCCAGTTGATGAGATCATTTGTGCTCTCTGAGCCATGTACCAACACCACAAATACTGTGCCCTTTCCTGTCCTTTAAGGCTATTAATGCGGGGGATATTTTCTGAATTTGCTTGTCGAGGTTCCTCCTATGGCATTGAGGTTAGTCCTACAACATTGAAACACGGATCAGTCACAGTAAGACCTATCGAATGTTGCTGTGAATTAATTAGCAGAGTTGCAAATTATAGCCCACAAACTATCAATATGTCAAAGCTTTAAAAATTCATATTTTCCATCCCTCTTTGGCTGTATTTCTCCATGAGGAACCACACATCATTAAGTGGAGTCAGATTGAAAGGCACTAAATTCACAGAGATGCATTTAATAATGGCATTAATGTACCAACACCAATGTACATTAGCAGACACAGAGAAAAATCCATTCTGAAGCTAATTAATCTTACGTATTAGTAGAAGATTAGTATGAGATTATTTTACCATTATTAAAGACAGAAAATGACACAACATTTCACTGGAGGATTGTTGTCCTTTGGGGAACAACTGAATAGATCATTGTTAATCATTAAGGTCCCATCTGACATTATTGATGTGCCATTTACGAACATTCAAAGCCTTTTTTATTAATGAATTTATGAATCGAATCCTCTGAACAGTCCCAACACTGCTGGCAAAAGCTGAAACGCATAACACGGAAACAGAGGCAGAAATCTGCAGCAAAATGTTACAAACACAAGAGAATATTTGTAATTTCAATGCAAATCTGTTACATTCTGTGGGAGGGAAATGCACTGTAGGACTACATACAGCAGCTTTTTAAAACCACGAGCAGACAATGATAATAAAAAAATAAAATAAAATAAAAAAAAAACAGAAAATCAGGGCTGAATGCTCATACATTTATGAGGACTACAGAAATCTCTGCCAGTACCACAGCTACTCAGAAACTAGTCTGAATTTCTGAAATGGTTTTAATATTGCTCAGAGTAAGGTCAGATAAAGAGGATATTACTTTGGTATGTAGATGAAAGTGAGCATTGATGCTGTTTTCAAACAGCACCGAGGACAGATGGGCCATTATAAGACTGGATGGAATATTGTTTTCAGTTGCATATTTGATCTGCAGTATTCTGTATCCCTGTATGGAACCCTTTATTTACTTAGTCCTATCTTTAGATTACATGCTTTCAGGCCTTTTGTCTCTTCCAACCAAGTCCTTCGCTCAGAGCAGATCACATTATCCGTCTGATTTTGGTCAAACCCAGATCTGCAGACCCCTGGGTTTCTGCGAGGTCACAAGCTTTCCATCACTTCGTCTTTCTTATCCACCTGCGTACGTTGTAACTTTAGTATAATACTGCAAGGGCAGCTTTAGTGCTTTGCTTTACACGCTGTTCCGTCTCCAAGAGTAGAAAAAAAAAAAAGATTTCTTTTGAGAAAAATCTTAAATGCTCTGAAAACATCTAGCAAACACCAAACAGGCCCTGGTGTTTGAAATTATTACTTCTTTTATACCAGTGGTGTAGCTGAATGAGCTTTCTCAAATACATTTATGTTTAACCGTTCTCTTTCTTTTCACCCCCCCTCCCCCCCCCACACACCCCCACCCTACACGAGTCTTGTGTCAGGTATTTGTTGCTTTGTATGGTGAGACATGCCGGCAGCAGAACAGCGAGAGATTATTGTCAGTGTAATTGGCTTTTCCAGGCCTGATTTGATACGAGGCTCTTGTCTGATCCACACACTTCTTTATTATTGAGCGTAATGGAAAGGCGATCAGACTCACATGAAACGTTCGACTCATCTTATCGCCAGAGAAATCGCCTCATGGGTTCCTGTGCACAGTAGGGTCAGGATAGAAAGGACTGCGTCTGTGTAAACATTGTACCCTCGCAATATACTCAAAATCACAGATGGAGATAAATATTAGCTTAACACAGACGGTAAGCTATAGACCCATACGCCATAAGGGTCGACTTTCCTTCATGTGCTCGACAACATGTGCATTTTTAATTCATATACGGTATGTACCAGATACAGCAATAATTAATTCTCGAGCATTATCCGTGTTTCGTATTCTGAGGCTGCTCAGCACTTGCGATCATTTCCATATCGTATTGTCCCTCCATGGCTGATAAGTGACAGCTGGTGTGAAGAATTTTGGTATCAGATCATATGATCTCGTTCAGTCCCGAGTATTCTGTCCAAGCTGACATGGCTGTCTGTTGCCGCTGCTGCCTGCCTTGTTCACCAAGCAGCAGAGGCGATGTAGAACACAGCTCTCCTACACTATTATCTCAGTCAATATCTGCTACTGCCAAAGGAGGCTACAGATGGACAAGAGATTTACACTGGCAAAACTGAGAAGTGCTGTAAGGGAAGAGGGATGACTGGTAAGTAGTAGTAGTTTATTAAATATGCCATGAAATTTACATAATTGAGAGTAAGTTAAAGTCCATCAATTATGTTAAAAAACTGAACCTACACATACAAATATTTTTTCAGTTCTGTTCTGTGTTCAGTTTTCACACTTCATTAACACATGCTTGACTCTATAAAATGTATAATGCCTTTGACATTTCATCTTATTCATGGCCGTTCTAGCTGATACAACATGCTTAGTGGAGCTTCGGTTGCCTTGACAACAACCTTTTATTTAAAGACCATAAAACGCAATTTTACGAGTCTGCATTATTGATCAATTCAAGCAGTTTTCATTGTCATATTTAGTTCCAGTGTAACATCTTCCCTTCACTGTCCTTTTGGACGGAGTTGGATTATAATTAAAGATGAAAGATAAACACTCATTTAAAAAACACAGCTGCCTTTTTTTGTGGCTTAAAAAAAAATTACCAAAAAAAAAAAAAAAATCGCAGAGGCTCGTCATTAGACGGTCAACAAATTGAGTACAACTTACCCTAATTGACAATTTAAGATTCCTCTAAGTTTGATTTGGGATTCGTGGTACAAAGCTGAAGAATATAAATAAATGCTGGGTTTATTGATTCAGTTTGCAGATGAAAACATGCTGAGCCTCATCAAAAGAAGAAGAAAAAACAGATTGGCAGTAAGATGGAAGAAAGTTCCCTTAGAAACCTTAGCAAATCATTTTTGTCTGCCCTAATAATACTAAATGACAGCATGTTGCCGGGCAGCATTAGGCTTACTGACAATTTAGGTACTTTCAATCAGAGCTAAAAGTGATTTAGAAGTCTCACCTCCTTCTGTGACCTTTTTTTTAAGTTCCATTGAATACCAGGTGAAAATAGCTCTAATAATGTAGGTATAGGAAAGGCACAGCAGTCTTTTCTTCCCTTTTTATCCCCCCCCATAATTACTTGGTGTACTTTGCTGCTTCTTCCTTCAGCATGCCCTATAATGTTCATGTTTTATCTAGATATAGAATGTTTACTCAGTAGCCTACATGGCTGAAATAGTCTGTAGTAGAAGATGACGACTGGCAAAGCTCTAGCGCGGGATGAGGCAGTGAGGGAGTCGTGTTGAAAAGCATGATGAAGATAGGAAAGTGAGAGAGTGTACATCGGAGGGAAAGAGGGAGGGAACGGGCGTGTAGAGCGGTGAAATGGGTGGAGGAGTAGGAGTTTAGGGGTTCGGAGTGGGGCTCTAACAGTGATTACATTGTCCATCAGGCCACAGGATGGCCCGCATCAGCCCACAGGATTGATGTTTGACAGAATAATTAGAAAACTGTCTCAGCCTGTAATCACTGGAGCTCATCTTGCCAGAGAAGACTTCCATTCGGTTTCTGCCACACATGGACACACAAACACACACGTACACACACGCAGGCTAGTCTGAGCTATCCATACTTGACTGGTATATGGGAGACTGTGTTGATGGAGTGGTAAGATGGGAGCGCTCCTGTTTATTCTTAAGGAACTGAATGAGTTTATCTGCAGATGTGGGGACGGGAGGCAGGAGTGCAAAGGAGTGCAAAGCATGCTGGTGATTTTAAAGGTGCTGAAGGTAGGGTTTATGGACTGGAAAAAAAATGAATTAAGTGGAGTTTTACTACAGCGTGTGGCAGAACAAATGAGAAGTGGGACCGGAGACCCACTCAACTGTACCTTGACTCTTACAAGGCTATTCTGTGTGCGTGTACACATGGGGGGGATTGTGTAATGTCACATGAGAGGTTAGGCAAAGTCATGGTTAAAATGTTAAACACACATACAGTACAGAGCAGTAATATGCTTTCTTACAGTTGTGAGAACCATGTAATCTATTTTGTTTCAGTTTTGACATCACTGCAGCACAGTTACAATGTCCAGTAGAAACATCAGCATTTACAGCTTTTTGGTGGGCTTTTGTGTGTATTTTATTTTCCTGGTCGGTCTAAAGGAAAGTTCATTTTGCACTTGAAACACTGTCTTTCAAACAGTGTAAGAAAAGTATGATTGCATTTGCTTAAAATAATACTTTTGCTGTCAATCAAGCAACTGTAAGCCATTTCTTTCTTTTTAATTAAATGCACCATTTGTCCAGAGCTTCATTTAATCCAGATAATTTGGTGAAACAGACTTACTTTCCCCCTCTTTTTTTTTTTTTTTAATATATATATATATATATATACAGGCATATAGCATATAAAATGCCATACAAAGGAGGTATCAAAATATGCTTAGTCAACCTTTACAAATTTGTCATCTCTGTCTTTATTTACAGACTAATGCCTCCAATAAAAGACACCAATAGCGCTGCAGTGGTTCCTGTGTTTCTGTTATTCACACAAGTTCCACAGGCAGAGGCAAGTTACATAAAAGTCTCTGAACATGAAAGAATATCTTAATGTAGCATATGTCATTATTATACATAGTTTATGTGTTATAATAAGAGATAACTAACAAAGACGTAGGCGCCAAGATTAAAGTCACAGAGCTGAAAAATCGTGTTTTATCAGTTGAGATAAGTGTGCATCAGTGAGGCTGACGCAGTTCTGTTCATTACCATCAATGTCATACATGAATCTGCATATGCATTCAACATGAAATAATATGATCAGATGACAAAGATTATTATTATATTAAATTCAGTTCTGTACAGAAGACAGCAAATCACAGCATACAATCTATGATTTACTCAACATATTTGTTTCTCTTGCACAAAAACTCAATAACGCCTTTAATTATGACTTCCAAAAAATGTTTGGCTATTTCACAAACAGGCCTTGAAGAACGTCTCTGACAGAAGATAAAATAAAACCTAGCCTGAACATTGTCTTCTACCAGTCCTTCTTTCTTTTTCAGTCCGCAGTTACACTTTTATAACACGTTTCAGCTTCCACAGAAGCCTAAAGCTTTGTTTAAACTCAAGAATGACTTGGCTAGATTTGGCCATTGACAGCAGTGGAGATGAAAAATGTGCTTGAGAAAAAAAGAGTTCAGAGAGGAAGAATCTGTCTCCTGGAAAATATGAAAGTAGTGATCACATTTCTGAATGATTACAATAAATGAATCACATGTAACAGAGGCAAAGATAAAAAAAATATTCAGATCATTGTTCACTCAAATCACCTTTGGCCCCCTCCCTTAACCCTACCCCTCCATTTTGTGTGTTTATGTGAAGGGGTAGGGGTGTACCGATTCTTGATGAGGGACTAAGGGGGAGGGCTGTTTGAGATATTTCAAGACCACGCTACAAATGGAAGGGTATGAGAAATTTACCAAAAATTTTCTTTGAATATTGTCAAAAATGGAGGTAAATGCAGCAAAAAAAAAGTGCAGAAGTGTGACAAAAAAAACCAAAACATAAATGTAAGTATTTTCTTTGTAAACAACATAATCATTTGATCATCCATTTAATGCCGTTTCAATGTGTTATAGATTGCATTTCTGCCATTTGCAGTTAATAGCTGCAAAAAGATGCCCAAAGCCCATGCAACACAGACAGTTACAGCTACTGACAGCATGTTGAATTTTTTTTTTTTTTTTTTTGAAAGTTGTTGCATCTGTTTGAAGCGGCGTTGATGTTGTAACAGGTCTTGAAGGGTTGTCTCATTTTACAGGGGAATGTTTCAACCCCTACCCCTTGAAATGGAGTTGGCAAGGGCCAAGGGGTAGGGGTGAAAATGAGACCTGGGATTGGACCTATAGGGTGAACACATTTTAAATTGGTGCTCTCAGTTTCAGCCTGGTCTCATGATTTTTGCAGTTAATTAATAAAGTATATTAGCAGATATCATTTTTGTTGAGGTGCAATTTTGGTAAGATGGTAATAAACATTTAGTTGCTCATTTATTGATGAACTGATATATCAGCCAATGTTAGCTCATGTGATGATCATAATCAGTATCGACATAAACAATGTCATCTCTTTCGTGGTGATAGTGGGCTTATATTTAATGGATTTTCTGTAATTTGTACAATTAAAATTGTGCTCATGCAATTTGATGTCTTTGTTTCCTTGGCATAAAATCGTACTAAATATTGGCTATTGGACAAGTTTTCTGTTTAAAAAAAAATGGTGTTAATAGTGGCTGGGTGTTCCAACGAGTTACATGTTTGGTCATTTGTAGCTTTAAAGTATGCGTTTCAAGAATGTGTCCGTGTTTTATTGTGTAAACTATTCCATGATAAGAAAATAATCAGTGGAAGAATAGATTATTGACTTCTCTGAGGTTAACTAGAGTGTTATATGTGTAATGTTTTCAAGTAAATCTATGCAGCCGCAAGATCAGGAAGTGTTAAATGACTGAATGTCTTGGGTCTTCATTAGGATAATGACCTCAGTCTGTTCCTGTAGTTCAAAGGTCACATTATTTGTCCACCCTGCATGCCCCTCCTGACATTCGCCAAGCCCCTCGATGAGGCCTCCATCGATTGGAAATCTACTCCACCTGTTTCTTTTCCTCTTGAGGCTTTTATTGGGTTCTCTGATCCCTCTAATACCTGAGCAAAACCTTAATGGCTAATTGATATGCTGCTCTGTTCTCCAGAGCTCCATCAAAAGTCTACAGGGCAGAATGTCAGCCTTAGAGCCCCTTGCCCCTCTCCCTGTAAGACGACTTGAAACCTCACTCATTTGTAGAACAGACCACTTCACAATTTGAAGCGACAAAGGAACATTTTATGTAACAGCTCCCACTGCAGCAGAAAAGTATGGGGTAAATGTGCTAACATGGCCAATCAGTGTACGCATTCATTTCTGGCCTTTTGAAAATTAAACCCTGATTGTGCCCATCTGTTTCGGCCTGGTTTGGGTGTTTTTTTGACAGTTCAGCACACACTTACCCAGACTCTGCAAGAAAGACGGGGGGTAAACGAGTGGGTAAGAAAAGGGGCTGAAAAAGCAAGCAAAATATGCTGGTTTTATAATTTCTGAATTACTCATTTAGATTGACCTTAGTGGTTTTGAACAATAGTGATTTCAACTGCTATGATTTTGTCTTTGAGGAGTCAGTGGACTTTCAAAGAGATTTTCAAGTGAAGAAGGTTGAAGTGATCTACATCAACATAAACCCTATTTATAACTATTACAGCTCTCCATGGGTGTTCCACCGCTGTTAAATTGCATCTCAAGCATAATTCTATTACATATAAAAAAATTTCTATTGCTTACCCTTAACTGTTTCCTTTTATTTCTTTCCATTTCCATTCCTTTATTCCTTTTCCATTTGTTGGGTCTTCCAGTCAGCGTCATATAAGTAAATGGTACCACGCAAGATTTTTTTAATATTATACATTATATACATTAGAATAGTGTCATACACTTATTCTGGCTTAGCCGCTTCTATTCCTTTTCCATTTCTTTGCATCTTCCACTTCAGTGCCATAAATAAATGCAACCACACACTATATATGGTTTTATGGTATGTAAGATATGTTATTACTATGTGCCAGTAGCTAATATCAAGTGATGAAGTCTCTCATTATAATAGTATCATACACTTGTTCTGGCTTAATTAGCTTTTGTTGGGTTGTCTTGCAGTTCAGAAAAACCCCTAAGGCCCCTCTGTATGTTCACATGTATTCTTAGAAAACCATTGCATTGTGTCGCTGTAAGAATTGTTAATTGGCTTTAAGGTGATTATTTGCAAGTTTGCCAATTATTTCAAAGGCGCAGGAAGTAACAGGAAGAATTAAAGCTAAAGAAGCACCGCAAACACACAACACACTCCTTGCCAACTTGTCAAAGTGAAAATCTGTGTACTTTGCTAAGAAGAGACCTAATAATGTCCTATTTTGTTGCTGTGAAAAGGAAGGGCTGAGTGTTAATTAGGGTTCAGAGAAGGTTTAACCCAACATTATATCAGCTTTGAATCCCCCCCTTTGTGTGTGTGTGTGTGTGTGTGCTGAGATGTCTTCAAGAGTTCACTAGAAAAACATGTGCTAATAACTTAAAATATATTGTCATGGTTAAACTTCAGCCTCAGAGGTCTGTTGTGTTTTTGTTTTTGCCAAAGAAGTTATGTGATCGTGTCCGTCTGCTCATCTGTCAGAAAGATTACCCACAAATGACTACTTCAGTTTTCTTTAAAACTTGGTAGAACAGTAGGGGGTGGTTCAAGGACAGAGCTATAAAAAGAAGTAGAGTCTGGAATTGTTTCGCTTAGCCCCCAGGAAATTTATAACTTAAAATAGTAATGGTTTGAAAAAAAATAAACCAACCATCAACTGAAGAATTTGTTGCCATCTTTCACCTCTGCCAACTGAAAAAAAGGGGAAAACATAGCTGTTAATTTGTGCTTTAATAATATTGTGGAACAAACAAAAAAAAAAGTGGATTGTTGGGTGGATGCCTGCACACTCAGAGCACGAGTCTAGTGTTGGATGTATGTAACAGTACCTGCATTTCTACAGTCTATTGTATTGTTGCGTCTCCTACACATGTTAAATGTTAAGTTGTTAATCTACTAGTGGAATGCAGCGGACTCAAGGCGTGTGGACAGCCTGGACATTTAGACATGCAAATAGTGGGGAGGTGACAAAAACGAGGTTGGGGCAATGATTTGCCTTGCAAAGCACACCCATCTGCCCTTTCGATGGCTCATTGGCTCCCAAGATCAGGTGCAATCTGAACTGGAATCATTTGGATAATTGACCTTCTGTGTGCATACATTAGAATAAATTAATTTTGATTGGCCGTGGAGCATTAGGAACAAAGCAGGAAATGTTGGCTCTTTTATATTCATCTGCTGGTTTGTTGTACCCAGGCTCTGAGGTGATTATGTATGCCATTTCCTAACTATTATGCATTTCTTCAATTTAATAAAATATTGCTCTGGCCAGAGCAGAAACAAAATAGCAAGACACAGAACCATTTTAGCTAAAGATATTTTTTAATCAATACCTCACTATAACTTGGTAAAAAAAAGTGGCCAGACTATTCTCGGTAGGTGCATAGAAATGTGCGTGATATGTAGATCTCATATGTGGATTAATAGGGTTTTGTGTATAAAACATATGTGCTCATGTAAAGTGGACCATCCGTGCCTGCGTGTTGCTCCCTGTTTTTCCTATCTCTATAAGTGACCTTGCTGTTGGAGTGAAAGTGCCCATACTGTGTGTGTCTACACCAGGCCCATGTGGCCCTGCATGTCTCATTGCTGCCTGATGGACAGCCATTAACCCTTGGTGAAGGGGTTGAGGAATATTTATGTCTGCCTGTCAGCAGTGACACGACACCCTCTGGGGATGAATAATATGCCTGCCCCATACTTGCTCCAATTGTGGAGTCCTATTCACAGCAAAGTGGTTTTGTGTGCGTCTACTGATAGGTTTACAGTGTGTGTGCTTGTGCATCTACAGTAAGTGTGTGTGCATTGAGGGGCATTCTGATACCCTGAGGTGAGCAGCAGGAGACGAGTTCTACATCCCTCACTGACATCTGACAAACCTCCAGCTCACCGCAGAGGTCTGTCGCTCCCCTCCTCACCATGTGCCGTACTTGGCTTCTCTCCTGCAAGTCGTATCTGTTGCTCAGTCACGTTATATGCCACGGAAATACATTCACAGACTAATAATTTGTTAATAATCGGAATATGGCAATAAAAGAATTCTAATGATTATTATATTCTAATGATTAATGATTTCAGTACACATTTAAGGGCCTGTTAATGGATTTAATCCCATAGGTTTCTGCAGTTTTAAGTTTTTATGGTAGTTTTAACCCTTTATCGGGCACGTGACTGTTTTTGATCTTTTCCACATGCATTACAAGACATGACAAAAACAGTTAGAGTAAGGACAGTGAGTCAACAATCTCAGGTCCAATGTGGTCTACAGGGTCTGTAAGGTCCACCTGTGTATGAACAGTGAGTGGACCTGCTTTGTTCGGTACCATGAAGTAATGGTACTAATGTAAGGAATGATGTTCAAAGGAATCATGTGGATGTGGACAGGTCTAATATTCTAAAGGAGATGTTCTAATATTCTAAAACACATGTTCTTTTCACCTTACATTTGTTTTTCTTATATTTTTTATATATATACTTATTAGATTTTTAGTCCGCTCCCCAAGGGGTAGACAAGAGGTATTATTTTTGATTCAGCTTGTTTGATTGTTAACACTTTAGCATCAAAACTATTGGTTCAATTCACACCAAATTAGATTTATAGATTGCCAGTGACCTAGAATAGATGACATTACATTTTGGGAAATGGAGAACAAAGTTCACATTTTATATGATTTGTTAAAAATCTTCCCTTCCTTTACTGCCTTTACTTGTAATGGGCAAAGTGTGTGAGAGGGTTTGTTGTAGCTGGCACCACTTGTTTTTTTGTTTTTTGTTTTTGTTTTTGTTTTTTGCCACTTACCAAATATGAACCAAATATGGTCATTTCATTAACCTTGATTTTCTGCGTGACAGTAAAAAATATTGAAAATGTTCACAAATGTTGCTATTTACTCCAATAACACACAAATTAGAATTTCAGAGTTTTCTGTGAGTGTTATGTAAGGACTTAAACTATACTATATATCATGAGATGTTCAGTGTTCTATATCTCAGTATAAATGAAAAGCACTTGAATGAGGCATTACAAAACAATATATAACATACAGTGGTAGTCATGTGACAGGTGCAGACAACTCAACTCTACCATTGATTATTTATTTGCATTATATGACCAGTTATCAGTGTTGTGCAGATGATCAATAACACTCCTGTAACTGCTACCCAAATCTTTGCTTAATATATTCCAACCTTTCTGCTTTAGCTTAATCTCCCAGGATGGTGAGAGAGTAAAGCAATGCAATGTGGCGTTTGTGTATTCTGCAGGATTTATTTCTTCAGAACTTTTCTCAAGGTACTCAGTAAATACATTAGAGTGACACCACTTTCCTAGTTAGTTAAAATCTATGGAGCGGAGCACAGCACAGTGCAGCTGACCTTCAAAGTGAATTTTTAGACTTTTTGATGCCACAAGTGCATTACAAAACACAAACACATGCACATACACACTATCACTAACCAGCGCTGACATCAAAATCTAAATTTTTTATGGATGTGAAATATTCATGTTTTGGGAAATATTAAGGTAATGGGTCTTACTGCTGTATTTTACCTAAGTAGTATGATGAAATGCTTGAGTTAAAAGTGTAAGGCAGCAGTGCAAGCGAGATGAACTACACCACAAATACATCTTTGCAAACATATTCATAATGGCCTGAGGCAGCAAACGGTTGCACTTGAATTCAAACTGTGTCAAGATGAAAGGTATCCATATATCTAGTCATATATATAATGATTAGATGTATCACATACAATGGTTTCAGATGACTATGGGATTGCACAAGTTACACTTATTTTAACACCTTCTAATGTTGTGTCTGATCAGTTGCTCAGCTGACATTAGAGTGGGTTTTTCTGAGGAATAACTCGATACATTTTGCAGTTCATTAAAAAAAAAAAACTCAGAGGGCATTTGAGGCTGATGTAGGCTCCTAAGGATAAAACCATAACAGTGGTGATATGTAATCTCTAAGCACAGGGGCAAAAGAAATGTAATTAGGAAAGTAGAACTGTGGCCTGGAAAAATGTCGGTCCACGTTGACACATTGATGGGAATTTGAACAATTTTAACATTAATGCACCACAGCTGTGTTGAAAGTGTAGGAGCTCTTTGTCCTACTTTTTATGAAGTGGCAAATGTGATTGCATTTCCTGTAACTGCTTAACAACGTGCTTACGGTCCTGTTACCTAACAGTGAGGAGGATGCTGTATCTGTTGAACAAAAAAAGCACAGAAACTTAGGAGGTGCAGGACCATCCCACGCATGGCAACAAGCATTAGAGGTCAGCACAGTTATCCCCTGTGTTCAGATGGTCTTATTTTGGACCTTGCAGCCTTTACATATCAATCTACTAGAACACTTTAGGGATGTATTACAATGCACTATACATTGTCAAACATAAAACCTGCAACCTAAGTTAGATTTTACAAAGAACAGTGAACTTACAAAGAACAACTTTTATACAAACCTTCACAATATAACAATTTTAACTCAGGACAAAAGACACAGCAAACACACTCTTCATATATTAAGCACAGGAAGGCTATGTCTGTCAAAAATGATAGCTATTAGGTATTTATGCATTTTGTATAGTAAAAGCCTAAAAAAAAAAGAAAGCAAAATGGCAAATATGGATGAAATGAAGAGTATTTATTTTTGTTATTTATTATTGTCTATTGTAAAGTAACCCACAAAACACAACATACTTTCATACTACACTGTCATTTTTTGACAGTTTGACATGACATGCACGACTCTAACCAACTTCATCTGTTAATGAAAACTATTAGTAGTTCAGAAAGTACAACTTGGACAAAAGGGGAATATTTAAGCACTTTCCAGTTGCACATTGAATATAGCAATCTAAACACAGAAGAATTCTATATAGGGTCAATGTCGCACTAACCTGCCCCCCAAGTCAACCATGCCACCTTAACTGACTTGATTCATTACACTATTCTGTATTACCCTATCCACTGATATATTTTCTGGTACCAAAACATTTTCTTCCAACTTACCTGGAGTGTCCCTTTTTGATGCTCTTCGCCAATCGAACCGTTCTATATGATATGAAGCTACACAAACACGCTCAACTCATAGAGCACCCCTATTTATATGATGGAGGATAGGGCCAAATGGTTGGTGATACACAGCCACAAGGCCTCTGTGATCTCGCTGCTTACTTAAAAAAGATGGCAAACCTTACGGCTGTTGTGGCCAGAAGTCTTTCTTCAGTCACATGGGTCCTGCTGGATTCGCCCCCTACTTATCACTCTAACCACTTTTGGCTGGAAGCAAAGCCGTTTCTGCCCTGACTGGTTTTCATTCTTTGGCCTGCAAAAGAAAAATGGAGTCAGAGGGGGGATGGAAGTGGCTCATGAAGGACTCTTGGCTATTGCAGATCTGAGAAGATTCAAGAGTGTGCATAAATGTGAAGGAGGCGCATTGATGCAGAGCGCACAGACTCGGGCAGTAAAATAGTACGATTCTTTCAAAGCATGGACGCTCTGAAGATGAGTGTGTGTCCGTGTTTGACTTGTGGTTTGTTTATTTTAACGGAAACATTTAAGAAAGCAGTAAATTTGCCACGTTTGGACATCTGGCTGCTTGCCCAAGACAAAAGCGTATCACAATAAAGCTGTGTCATATATTTTAATGTCCTGAAATTGGTTGAAAGGCTTGAACATATCAGTGGGACGTGAAAACCGGAACTAATCGAAGGGTTTAGAGATGGTAGACTGAGTTCTGTGATTACATCTGTACGTCCCCCAGGTGAAACCTTGTCTCCACTGGGCATCGATCAGGCAGGTAGCCAGCTGCCTGTTGTGAGGGTTTTTTTTTTTTTTTGCTGTCAAGTGAAACTTCAGATGCCACTGTCTGTCAAGAGGTGTCTCTGTTGGTGACATGGCCAATCTTTGACATAATGCTCAGTCTGTCTCTCCGCAGCCCCAAGAAGGGGCTGTCATGCTTCAGCAGGCCGGATAATTATTTCCCTCTTATCCCCCCTTGCCAGGGCCAATCCTAGCCTACAATAGAAGCTCGGGCCCGCACCATTTCCCATCACCTCTCTCCGTCGCTTTTCTTCTCCATCTCTCTTCTTCCATCTGTTTCACTTCGCCTCACTCTCTGACTTCAAGACCCTGTTTTCCCTCAGTCTGTCTTTGTGTCTTCCTCCCTTTCTTGTTCTGTAGTCTCACTAAGAATAGATTTGCACAGGCAAAATAGCTTCTCAGTTTGACAAAAGATGCTCAAAGTAGTAAACGTTCCATAAAGAATGAATATGAACATCTTTATTACATGGTTTGTGTTGCTCATTTCAATCCTCCTACTCATGAAATCTTGCTCCCTCTTTTACAACACAGTTTCCTCATTCATCTGTGAACTGAGGTACAATTACACAGTGTGAGCACTTTCAAGGAATGAAATGACTTTTCAGAAATGGTTGACTGTCTAAAGTGTGAATGCTGTGTTATAGTAGATGTGTATGTATAGCATTATTTTTTTTTTGTAAGAAAGCAGAAGATTGTTGATTTGTGTTGACAAGGTTTCTTTTTCTTATTTGTGTCACATTCAGTCACATTTCAGCAATACTCTGCAGCAGTAATGTGGTACCACCGGAGCTTTGTCTCTGTGTGGGCAGCAGTATAATCAGTTCAATAATTCTATTTTGTTTGTTGCAACCCCATATATTTGTAGCCCTCACATCTGCTTTGGTGGTCCCCTCACCTAAAATTTAATGGTGAGTAACTACAGGATGTTTTGTGGATGGGATCCAAGCTGTCACAGCAAGAATAAACTAAATATTTATAAAGAATTTTTTAAAAAAAAGAAAAGAAATTAAACTTGTTACCAGTGTTTTGCTAAATATGGACTGCCAAGATTGCCAACATTAGATCTGTATTCCAAGATGTGTGATTACAGCCAGCAGAATTGCTTTAATTTGAAAGCTCTGCATGTTAACCTGTGGCCCCAGGGCTGAGTGGTGGGCCCCCAGCAGATCGAAAACAAATAAACAAGGCCTGCCAAAGCAGGCGGTGACTGTACAGGCTGTCTGCAGCAGATAAGACAGAACAATAGCCCTTAATAGGCCACAGAGAGACACACACCCATCTCCAACCCTTCCTTTTTCCACTCCTATCTGCTTGCTGGTAACAAAGGAAACAAGATGCTTTCCCTTTTCTTTCTTTCCTGCAGAGAGATTAGCAGCGCTTAACAGGGGTATGGGCATGAAAATGTGTATTTCAGTGATAATTCACATGCATGAACAACTCATGAAAAGGAAGCTTGCAGAAGGAGAAGGAATACAGTGCTTTTTATTTCCCTCTGGCATGAAACTTGAAGGAGAAAAGTACATCGTTATTTGTTGGTGCTTATTAGTCCATGCAACCAACATGAAGACTTTCGGTCATAAGATTTTCAGTGTTGTCATCAATTTTTTAAAATGGCAATTAGTGGATATTTTGACAGTGAAATTGACTGGTGCCCATAATCAATCACACCAACTTATTTAGTCAAACATGAATCTGAGAAACACTTCATGAAAACACACAGACTGGAGGACTATACTGGGTCACGTGAGCATGTCGGATTGCCTGAGTTACATTTCTTTCTTGTCCTAAATGCAGTTGGTGGGGTGTATAATAGCAGGCAGAAAAGCCTGTTTCTAATGTAATGTGAAGGCTTTTTTTTTTTACTTTGACATAAAAAGTCTTGGCAGGGTATCATAATGCCAGCAGCAATGATCGTATTTTGTTAAATCGGAATCATTTCACCAGCGCACAGGTAGAAGGCACGGGCTCATGCAGTATCACTGTCTGAAAGAACACACAAAAATCCTCTGAAAAGAGCGAGCTGCCACATTATAGCTGGTGCCTTTATGCTGAGCTCTGATGAAAGAAATTCACCCTGCTGCCAAGTTAGCTTACCTGAAATGAATACCTTTAAGGAAAGAGGCTGTACTTGGTTCTGCGACTGGAGGTAAAAAGACTGAGTTTGATGTTGGAGATTTTAGGTGGATTGGAAGGTGCAAGGCTATTTCATACCTTTAGGCAGGATTTCTGAGATGCTGAAAGCCTGAATGGACCTGAGCACTGCAGAGATTCACTTTTGATTGAAGGGGGCATTAAAAACCAAAAAAAAAGTGATCCTAAATGTATACCACTTTTTTGTCCAATCACTTATCATTTTACTTCTGGAGCTTTGTATAGAAAAAAGACTTTGCTGAATAATAACGCTGCATTGTCACCGAATTTGCTCTTAATCACATTTTAGTCAGTAATTAACAAAGGACAGAGATGTAATTGCCTCTGGACGAGTGTTAGAATTCTTTTATTTTAACATGTTTACTCTGGTGAAACCTCATCCCTCAGGTTGTGTAATTGCATGTAATCCAAAACCAGAGGAATTACAAAAGACAAACTTTCAGCAAAGTGCAACTCAGTCCTTGCTACATCCATATTTCTATAAACTGCATTTACTTCTGTGCCAAGAAACATAAATCATGTCTTATGTATCATTAATATACATGGGTGTCAATAGGAGACGCATGAATGGAAGAAATATGGTTCTTCCCAATAGAGACGGAGTTGAAAAATGGGCTGCAGATAGGGGTAGAATAGAGACTTTCCCTAGTGAGGCAGTAAAGTGCATCTAAATCTCTGCTGCCCCCCAGTGGGCACTGTGGGGTGTATTTTTGTGTGCATGTACTGTATATGAGAGAGGGAGAGATGGATTCAGATAAATCCTCAGAGGAGGATATATTGTGTACCACAGACCATGCATTTTACCTGTGCTGGATGACTTGTGATGCATGCATTAAAGAAATGAACACTGTATATTCACTCTCAGTTCTGCTTTGATTTTTTTTTTTTTTTTTTTTTACTTTGCATAAAATATACAGATTCATGTGTTTGTGGGTGCAAATACTTGCATACATACATGCTGCAATCACTCCAACCTATTCTATCTGATCATTTTTATTTCACTAAAAGGACGACTTCAATACATTTCTGTTCCATCTGATAGTTTCAGAATAATAGTAGAGATATTTAGGGACTTCACTGTATTTCATTACATTCTCAGAGGAATACACATTTTGTTGTACAGCGTAATATATTTGTTCTATAATATCTATTAGCATTGTATTAGATTTGTGTATTTGAAGTGCTTTGGGTGACTTTCAACAGGTTCCACCCATTTTCCCTGCAGAACTGTTTTAACTGAGTCTGTTTTCTGGCATGAACCCACTTGACCCCGATCAACTAACTAATTTTCCTCTATCATTCTTCACTGATCTCTCTAATTTTATCTTGCATCATATAATGTGAGGGATATAGCAATCAGCATGGAACTTAACACAGATGCATTATTTTTTTTTGCTGTTTAGTAATCTGAGATCCATAAGCAGGGACTAGAATAAATGTGGATTTGTTTTTAAGTTTCCAAAGAATAACTGGAAAAACCATTCACCATTTTATTTTTACCCAACCTAAAAGTTCCCTTTCATTTTCTTTGTCATCATTGTCTATCATGCCATTTTTCACTGCAATTACTCCAAACCATTCCATATGTTTTTTGGTAAACCACTCAAGAAACTGCTCACCTCTATTGTAAAAGGGCAAAATCAAACAGCTTTTCACAATCATTCTAGTTAGTTACTTGACAATTGACAGATATACAAATTGAGGAGGAGCAATATGGTTTTTGTCCCACATGTGTAACTGAAGACCAGCTCTTTACCCTTGCTAGGGTGCTGGAGGGGGGCCATGGGAGTTTGCCCATCCAGTCCACATGTGTTTTTTGGATTTGGACAGTGCTTATGACTGTGTCCCCAGAGGCGTCCTGCGCAGGGTGTTATGGGAGTACCGGGTGGATGGCCCCTTGTTAGCAGCTATTCAGTCCCTGTATTGAAGGAGTGCAAACCTGGTCCATGTAGTCGGTAGTAAGTCAGACCTGTTCTCTATGAGGTCTGGACTTTACCAGGGCTGCCCTTTGTCACTGGTTCTGTTCATAACTTTTATAGAGACAGAATTTCTTGGCGCAGCTGGGTGGTGGAGGGGTCGAGTTCAGTGGCAGGAGCATCTCGTCTCTGCTTTTTGCGGATGATATGGTCCTCTTAGCTTCATCGAGCAACGACCGCCAGCTCTTGCTGGGGCAGTTCACAGGGGAGGAAGTAATGTCAGGTGGAGGAGTTTAAGTATCTCGGGATCTTGTCCATGAGTGAAAGTAGGATGGAGCAGGAGATCAATAGATAGAACGGGGGGATATCTGCAGATGCTAAACCGATCTGTTGTGATGAAGAGGAAGGTAAGCCGAAGGACGAAGCTTTTGATTTACTTGATGATCTACGTTCCGACCCTCACCTATGGTCATGAGCTTGGGGTAATGACTGAAAGAACAAGGTTGTGAATATAAGCAGAAATTAGTTTATTTCACAGAATGGCAGAAGATCAGACATCCAGGCAGGTTCTTGGAGTACAACTGCTGCTCCTCCATGTTGAGAGGAGCCAGTCGAGGTGGTTCGTGCATGTAGTGAGGATGCCTCAGGTGTTCTGGGCGTGTCCATCCGGGAGGAGACCTCAGGTCGACCCAGAATACGCTGAAGGGATTATATCTCTGGGTTGGCCTGGGAACGCCTTGGGATTCCCCCAGAAGAACTAGTTGAAGTGGCTGGGGTGAAAAGCGGAAGAAGACAGTACAGATAAAGTATATGAAAATATATGGTATTTTACTTTATTTTAAACCCTACTTTTAATTAATTAACACATTTACCATGGCCTTCTATGTGGGAGAAGCTTTTATACAACATTGAATACTGGACTGGAATACCTGCGTGTAGATGAACAACTACTACCAAGTTTTAAAAAGAAATAAATAAATAATTAATTTAAAAATTAAAATCATGCAAGATCTTTGCCATTATATACTCTTCGTCTCAAACTCACATGTCAATAAGAGTCCAGAGTCCAAGACAGGAATAAAATAAACCTGAAAACAGTTTAATGTCTCTGATGCATTGCATTAGTTGTGCTTGTGTGCTTTGTGCTCCGCTCCATCCTATGTTTCACTTGTTCGATCACACTCTGACCTGCATATGTCATGAGTGCAAGGTCAACTGAAATTAAACTTCTGGGTCAATAAATGTTTAAAGTTAGCATGAGTTATTTAGCTTTTCCTGTACTCTGCTCTAATCTGTTAAAAGAAAAGTCTATAAAAGATGGAGAATATTTGTTTAACATGACCTCTTGTCATATTATATATTTACACCATGGGCATAATATTGAAGGGAAATAGTTATAGTTATTTTATACTGCAGTATGTCTTGTTTACAGTAGGTCTTTAGATCTCTACATACTAGAGACTCTGTTCTCCTTGTGTCTGGATTTTTTTTTTTTTTTTGGAAGATATACATTTCCCTAAACAACGGCTTTCATAAAACTATGCAATGATTGAATTGGAGGTAGTTTTATAGTAGTACTTATTAGTGAATAGTGAATTCCTTAAAATATAATTTAATTCACAAGTTTTATTGTAAATAAATGGGGGCCACATGCTCTGTTGCCAAAGAAAATATACAGTATAGCCATTATTTATGTTTCACTTAACTCCAGCCTTTACACTGTTGGATAAGTGCTTCAGTTGAGGTTTAAAAAAAAACAAACTTCATTTCTTTGGAAAGTGAATAATGAGTAGAAGAAAGTGTATGTTATATATCTTGCCATTGAAAAGTGTCTTTTTTTCCTCCTTGAACATGTAATGATATATACTTACCACTGAGGTCATTGGGGATGTCGTGATGTTTTTTCTTTTTTATTAGAACATTGAAGTGCAACCAATTCATTCAGAGTGCATCTTCTTTTATGTGCGTGTGTACATGTTTGTGTGTGTGCGTGTGTGTTTGCATTCCAACACATATCAATGCATGATGTCCTCGGTTGGCATAAAACACTTCTCTATGGTGACCTAACAGCTTGCTCAGTTTCTTTGCTTGGCGCCTCAGTTGATTGTACTACTGCTTACATCTGTGTTTGTTTTGGAGCGTCTCTTGGTCTTGCATGGTTCTTCGCTGTTTCTAAGGAGATGCTCATTTGGATAGCATGTAGAGGACAATGCCATGGCTGTCGCTCCGATAGCAATCCCAGTCCTTGATCTTCTCTCCCTGTAAACATCATTACCACACACTGAAAACATAGACGTTGACAACAGACACTCACACATACACTCACACCCCCGAAAGCTGCTCATCCAAATCGGTGCTAACAGATTAGCAGTGATTATAAACAAACACGGAGGATTAATCCTGTGTACTCTCAGTCTACTTTTCCAGTGAGCTAGCCAGGGTAATTACCAAGCGGCTAGATTGTTAGTGTAATCGTGCTCATACACACAAACACATTTACACACAGACTGCCTTGCTTCACCAAGTACCGATCAGCTTTATGGTCATTTTCTGAGAAAGATGAAGAAATCTATGAAAGCAGCAGCATAATAGTTGAGGTACAGTGAAGCTTATGAATGCAGTATCTGGTGAGATTGGTCGTCAATACTGGTTTAGGAAAACCTCAAGCGGTACCTTGGAAAGGGTAAAAGGTGACTGTGTGATCAGTGTGAAGCGAGTTCTATTTTTTTCTCCCTTTTATTAACTACAACTTTTCAAGACGTGCTTGTAAAACAGTTTTAAAATCTTAGATATGATGCATAGCAGGGAGTTTCTGTTATTTGTCATTCTACTTCCCATTGAGATATTGCTGTATTATTTGGCCACGGTGTTGCCTGCTGGCCTTTTTATCCACTGCAATACATATCGCTTTATTCTGTCTACAGTGACAGTGTTTTATAGCACCCGGGTGTGTAGCCCAGGGGTGCGTGACTCAACACAAACTTCGTGTAAGGCTGTATTAGCGAACGTGTCCTTACGGGTGAAAAATGAAGTTGTATTTCACTAATGCACTAAAGCACATTTCCGTCTTTATTTGACTGTTTCTATTAACCTTTCTCTTCACATTCTCCTCTGTATCAGGTTGAAGCCATCCTGGTCAACATCTTCGGAGGAATCGTGAACTGTGCCATCATCGCCAATGGCATCACCAAGGCCTGTCGAGAACTGGAGCTGAAGGTGCCTCTAGTGGTCAGGCTCGAAGGTGAGAAAATGCTAAGTGTAGACATGCACACACTTGCAGATTTAGCCTTTCTGACCTTATTAGCGAGCTTATCCCCATGAACACTCCCACACTGACATAATACACACTGTGCATCATCACCCTCCGCCTTACGGACCATTGATCATCATCTCGCCTGAAAGCACTTGACCTTAATGAGGATTTCATGATGCTGGATAACGACACTGGCCTTATAGCTATAAAAAATAAGTTTGGTAGTTGTTTGCCTTGAGACAATATTTTGAAGGAGCTAAAGTTTTAAAATTTTTTTGCAGATGTATGCTATTATTTGTTTTCTCTCTGTATTTAGCTCTTTTCCACTACAGGAACATGATGGTTCTTAAGTTCAACATAGAGAATTTGAGAGAATTACAGAATATCCAAACTCAGATTCAGTTCAGACATGAGGTCACAGCAAGACAAAACATTAGATACAAAAACAGTACACTCAGACATGTCCATGAATGGACAGCTGAAGGGTCCAGCCATAAAGTGTAGCAGTGACACAGTGTAACAGTAGCAATAAATAAATAAAATACATTAAAAAAATAACATGTAAATGTGTAGTCTACCCTACACTACACATTATGGACTCTCACTACCATTTAACATACCAGACCCGTTTTGACATTCAACAGTAGTAAAAACACCCTAAGCATAATTTTTTTATCCTGAAATGTGATGACTTTTCCTAAATTTTGCCAGAATACACAAAAATGATAATATTTTAAAATGTTATACTTTTGTACAGGTGCTACAGATTTCTGGACACTGAGGCTGGTTTGGGTCAATTTTATTCATAAATCATAATTTTTTATGTGTTATGTAAAACAGGACATGATACTGTGTGATAGTAGATGTTTTCATCCAAAAACAAAAAAATATATGCTCTTCCTGCTCTGAAACATTATGTTTATTAATGTGGGATAGTTTATTTAGACAGTCTAAATAAATCATAAATCATTTGGTATTGACACTTACTATGAGGGGATTCTTGGTCTGGGTTAAGTTAAACCAAACTGTGAAGGTTTAACAAATGAACAGTTTGGAAAGGTTTAAAGTCTAACGGCAGAAGGAATAAAAGAATGTGCATAGCGGTGTGTTTTCCTGCTGGGAGCGAGATAGCGCCTCCCAGAGGGCATCGACGCAAATCTGTTTTTGAGCATGTGCTCAGGCTGAGTGCGTTCTGGAGCACCTGCCTGCTCCACAGAGAGTGTAGGTCTGTGGTCTGCACACCCATGACCTTAGCACAAGTTGGAAGGATGCTGGACAAGCTGTTTTCGTTTTTCGTTGACAACCTGTAAAACCAAGATATAAAAGACACGATTAAAAGACTTTTGATAAACGAACAACACAGACACATAAAATAAGTTTTTGCATTTCCGATACATTGTTGAAATTTATTTGAAAATAGCCTCTGTGTTTATATCAAACTTGAGTGTCCAAGTATCTGTATGTATCTAAAATCTGGACCTTTTCTCTGTGAACTGTTTTGATTTTGTTTTACGAAATAGAGTCAAAACAAATCACTTCCTAATTGCCTTCAGTTCAGTGTTTCAGTTGGTTAATCAGTCACTCCCTATAACATTGACACCAGCAGCTGCATTAGATCTGACCTTCATGCTTACTGGTTGGCACTTGCATTAAGGTGATATTGTTAGCATGCTTTTTCTTCCAACGGTGGAAAGCGATACCTTTGTTAACTCTCATTTTATTTCTTTTTCCATATTCTTTCTGGGGGTAGTTAGTGTTGGTGATAATGCCCACTTGGCAGGAGCTTCATCTATTGTTACATTTGCTGTTTACTATTGCGTTTGTTGTTCTGCTCATACATCACCTTAGTTACAATACATCACCACGTTAGAATGTACTACTTATCTTTTCATGGTGAACTTGGAACAGGCTCGATGCTTGAGGCACAAAGCAACGTTGAAGGATGGGACAACCCCAAAATAGATGTTCTGGTGCATAGTAACAGTGAGAGACCCGTGCAACAACCCACTAACATTTTTAACATGACGCCAAACATTTACAATCTGCAATAAATATTTGAACGTTTTGATAAAAAAAAATAATTATGCTAATCAGACTTTTAAACATTTCAAATGTGCCAGTGTTTAAAGCACCTCTTGCCCACCTTGTTATAAACCTGAGAACCATTCTATTATTGTTACTGTGCTCTCTGGAGCCTATCCATCTTCATTGTGGCCCAGTGTCCCAGTAAGAACAGCAGTGCATTTCTCAAACGTGTCACATTCTGCCACACCCGTCATTAGCGCCGGCCAGAATAACAGCAGAGACAGCACTGATTGGCTCACCTTTCACCTCTATATGCTAATGAACCCCGGCCGGTTGTGTGTGTCTAGGCCTGTGTGAGGTGGCAGCGGTGACTCCTGGAGGCGTGGGGCCAGTTGGTGGTTAGCTTAATTGTCAAAATCCAGCGGAGTGGTGTGTCTAGAGCAGAAAGCAGGGATGTGCATGTGGGTTTGTATATGCCAGGACATGTGTGTGTGCGTGAATGTGCTAACCCTCTCTGCATACACCGTGTGACCTCAAACACTCTACTGATGTGGTTTGTAGGTCAGGCCGTGTAAGCTGTTTCTAGAACCCAACTGTGAGACGCTGTAGTTGGCTGTTTTAAGGCATAGGAGTCCAGAAATTTAGCTCCAAAACTTCATACCACTACTTTTAAAACTGCACATCTTAACAGCAATAGATGTATAGAGTGTGTGCATGTATGCAAATATCCGAAAATGAGAAATATTTATCATCGTGTCAAAAACAAGTCAAATACTTTGTTTGTGTGTAATGTCCTTTTGTCGCACTGAGAGTCTTAAATCTGAATCAAACAAATTAGCACCACACGCCACGTTAACAAGGACAGATTAGCATAGGTTCTGGTGAAAAACATGCATTCTGCCATCTGTCTTCATGCTCCAGACTAAACATGCAGTACATAGAAGCAACTCAATTGCAAGTCAAAATAGACTTTTAATTAGTGGCCACACATTTCTCATACAAGGCCATGTAATTCCACCTGACTCACAAACAGACTGAGTCCAGAAGGTCACTGCTGGTGGCTGGTCCAACCCTATTTTCCTGGCTGGGGTCTAATCCAAGCTTTAGTCGTGGGTCATTACATCCTGGGTTGCAGTCTTGTGGAGAAGATTGGTTCAGAATCAATCAGCTCAGCTTGCTAGGCTGACCGCAGGGCAGTAAGAACGGCCCAACGCTCTTCAACAGGATCAGAATGGATTAACTGGCACACTTTTAATTGGGAAGGCTCTTTTAAAAGGCCTGGGTTGATTGCATTGGGGGAGAGTTATGTATTCCCAAGCGAAGAGGCCAGAGCATGTGGTCTAGATGCTGGTAATTTTGAGTAAGTTGATTAGTTGATTGTTTGTTGAAGCCTCGCTGCTTATGAGCTGCAATATTTGTATTGCTGTAACTCTTATGTTCTTGATTGAAGATTCCATACACATTCTTTTGCACATGGACATGTTTAAGGTATTAAAAAAATGTACCTACCCTGGTCTGGTCAAATGAACTCGTGGCTCATGTTAAGAAAAAAAAAAACATCTCCATAAATAGAGTTTGTGGAAAGGTGGCTGTAATTGCTTGACTATTTTCCTGACCTTGTTGATTTACAGACCCGTTCTACAACTGTCTCTCATATAACAGACGCTGCTTTCTCCATATAAGACGGTCTATTTTTACACTTTTAATTAAAAAGCAGCACTAAGTCCAGCAGTGAGGTTAAGAGGACTCCTTTAGTCCTGACTGTACGCCAACTCACACATCAAAGAATCATTGCTCTCACCATTTATTTGATGTGTTTGATGAAATTAGGAGTAGCAGGACTAATCTGTTTTGGCTGCATTCTGATCATCAGATGGATCAACAATCAAAGCTACAGAACAAGTACCGTAGAATGACATTCTGCTCATTTTTTTTTTTAATGTTCTTTATTCAAGGGATAGTAAGACAGGGGTCCTTTTCTGCAAGTGCTAGTGTTAATGAATTGCTCCAACCTGGTTTTTGGAATAGTGTGTTAATTCCAAGAAATATCTTTTTAGGAATAGAAACATGAGGATTCTTCACATATTTCAAAATTGGTTTCCAAAAAAAAAAAACAAGTTAGAGAAATCCACTCAATTTCTGCAAAAATGAATATAAAGATAACATTGCAGCACATGTAGAGTTCAAATCCAAACATTTTTTTTAACTATAGGATCCAAATACACAAATAAATGAACCCAAAAATTTCTATACCGGCCGTAAATGAACCAAAGATGAATAAAAGTGGGTTTAGCCAAATAATACCCTTTAAAGTGTGAAATCGCCCATTGACTGATGTCGGGCCTGTGCTGATGGGATGACCACCTTCTTTTGTTAGAGTTGGTCGTTCTTATTTAATGTAATGCCTTCCTTCATTCTTGTCTCAAACTCTTTACCTTTCCTGTTCCAGTACATTCCTCTGCTGTATTTCAGATGCAGGTGGCCTTCTGAGTCCTGACCTGAGGAGTTGGGTCCCTGGTGTAGTGCCATGTGCTTGTGAAATGGTTGTTTAATCTCTGCTATATATAGATCTGTGTGCTCCTTGCAACATTGAACTGAATACACAGGTTCAGGTGTTTTAGCCTCATAGTGGACCTGTTTTGGTTTGTTCTTGTTAGTCTCATTATATCAGAATCTGATTTATTTTCACTTATGCTGCAATTTGTTGGGAACACAGAAATTCCACATCACTTGTGGACCATAACACCGATACAGGGACACTTTACAGACATGGTCTCTAAAGCTCCAGGGTGGTTCCTTTACATTTGCCCTGTTTAGACCTGGCATTAACATCCATCCTGAGCGATCCAGCCCCATGCAGACAGTCCTAATGCAAGGTGTGAACAGACTCGGGATGCGTTCAGGGCAGGTGTGGGATGCATATGTCCGCATTCTCTAAACCACAGGTGTCAAACATACAACCTATGGGCCAAATCCGGCCTGTGGGATGAATGTGAAAATTACACTGAAGATATAAACACTCCGATATTTGACTTTAGGGACCAAATGAAGCCCTATTTTAGTCTCAAGTGGGTCAGATCAGTCAAATACTATCATAATAACCTACAAATTATGACAACTCCACATGTTTCCTCTTTGTTTTAGTGTAAAAAAAAAATGAAATTACATGAAAATGTGTAAATTTACAAACTAGTTTTTTTAAAAAAAAAAAAGAAAAATTAGACATTCCTAAAAGAAGTGAAATTTTACTAAGATTCTGTCTGTTACTAAATGTTTTATATATTTGCTGATCCATTGTGATCTTTTAGTTGCAATGCACAAACATTAAGCACTTATTTAAAATTTTTTAAAAAAAAAAACAGTTTTTTCGTGGCTGTCCATGTTTATATTTTTTTCTTGTCTGCATTTATTCTCATAGTTTACCACCACAGAAAGGGGTGATAACTTTTTATGAGATTCACATTTGCATCTTTTTAAGGGATAGTTTATAGATAGTGACTGAGTAGTTGAGTGGTTAACGCCACTGACTTTGGTGTGGAAGGTAGCCAGTTTGAGACCCAAGTGATCCCTTAGGAAAACTTCTTTACGCTATACAATAGGGGCGCAAGCCTCATTGTGCCGGTCCCAAGCCCAGTTGTGTCAGGAAGGGCATCCGACATAAAAAACCTCTGCCAAATAAACATGCCAAAGTGATTTGCTGTGGCGACCCCGAAAGGGATAAAGCCGAAAGAAATCATCATCATCATAAATGATAGTTTATTTCCATAATATAATTTTATTTTTTCATTATAAAACACATTATAAAGTTTGGAGTTGGCATTATTTATATATTATTATGTTATTAATTCACTAGTCCAGCCCACTGCAGATCATATTGTGAGTATGTGGCTCCTGAGCTGAAGTGAGTTTGACAGCCCTGCTCTAAGCCTTTTAAGTCGGAACATATCCTCCCTAATGGTCACTAGTATTAAAATGCATCCCAAAACACAAAAGGTGTGGACAGGAATACAACTACTCTACAGGTTTGAGCTCAACATTTCCAGATTAACTTTGCGTTCTGGGATAGAGCAGGATGTAAGCGCTGTAGTAAAAGCAGTTTCCAGCTTGTTACGTCCAAAACACAAACCATCATCATTTACTGACTTTATTGTTCCTCTTTCACATACACCTGACCAGTAATTGAAGTGAACATTCTCACTAAAACGCCTTAACTTGCTTGTTGATGCATTTTTTATTCACTTACATTTTTCTTAGTACGAAAAGAAACCAAAGCGAAAACAGCTATTAGTGTGAAATCTCACTCTGATAGTTGCTGCAGAATCTGACATGCAGTGGGGATCTGAAGCCTAAGAAAATTCCTCCAGGTTTGTCAGAAACTCTAAGGAAATGGTATTTTTGTTTTTCTGTTAGACGAAGAGCTTTTTAGAAATGTAACATGAACCAGTGTGAGGGACTTTTTTGGTACAAACTTTCACTTCAACCCAATGATGAGCTGATTAGATTTTGGTGGCAAAGGTCAGAGTTGTTAATATTTTTGGACATAATTTCAGATTATAATTACCATTGAACTTAACATTGTTGTTCCATATCTGTCTGCTGTCTTAATGAATAACCGCAGAAGTGCTTTGCTCATATCCCTTGGTACTAACTTTAATATCCTGGTGGTTCCGTAGCCTCCAGTGGTTCAGGTGATGGCAGGAGGCAAAGAACAGATACTGGTCTAACTGTAAGTACCTACTAAACCTCAGTGCTGAGGTCTCAATGAGCCCCCACATGGTCTAAAAACGTTCCTTTCTTCCTTCTTTATGAACTGGATGTTGCTGTCAGCGTGTTATGTTAAGGCTTCCACTTCTTGGGTTTTGATTTTGACCCACATGTCATCCACGTGTCTGAAGTAAGTGCTAGGTGTTGTTCCCTTGAAGCGCCTCAGTGCTCTGCTTTCTACTTCCTCCTTGTAGAGACTGGATGTAATGTGCAGCAGTGAAGAACCCGGCTCTGTTCAGCCCTCGATGTACCTGGAAAAAGTTGGTAATAAGGCATAAGTCAAGTGGGATTTGGTTTGGGTAGAAGATGGTTTTGAACCTACAGCCATTGTTTTCTGTGGTGTTTTTCTCAGCTTTGGGGGGGTTATGGTGAGTTCTGTCGCCTCGCTTTAAGAAGGTCCTTAGTTCAATTCCAACACCAGGGACTTTTTTTGTGTGGGCTCTCTCCACGTGCTCCAGCTTCAAATGGAAATGAGGCAAAAAAAAATGTGAGTAATCAATTTATTGAAAACAACTGTTAAAGGGATAGTTGTGTATTTTTGACATGAATCTGTATTTCATCCCATCATCAGTGTAGTACATCCACACTGACTT
>JAPSES010000211.1:16426431-16449266 GCA_029822895.1 Maxillicosta whitleyi | reverse complement strand
ACCCTCTATTGCATAGTGTTTAAGCTGTGACCTACTTTTTCCAAAATTTTATGATATCTATTCTGAGTCACTGGCAATCTGTAAAGTCAATTTGGTATGAATTTAACCGACAGTTTTGCTTCTACATTCAAGTGAAATTTCACCCATTTTAAGTAAATATGGGGAAGAAAAAATAAGATTTAAAGAAATTCATAAAAAATTTTAACTTTGATCTACTTTTCCCAAAATATTGTGACATCTACATCACTGGCAATCTATAAACCAAATTTGGTATGAATTTAATCAATAGTTTTGCTGCTAGTGTTAACAAACAAACATTACCCCTTGCCTCCCCTTTTGGGGGACACATTGAAAATTTCAAACAGAGCAGATTGCAATTATCAGGTCGATGCATCTTGTGGATCTGACCCTGTGCTTCCTTTTAGAAGATGAAGATGAAAAGTAGGTTAATGCATTCCCAGCAGTGTTTCAGAAGACATACTGATACATACTGATGAAACGGGCAAGGTTACATAACATTCTAATGTCACTAGTGTAGAAAGCCAAGTTTAAATATACTTCCTATTAGCACCTGTCAGCTGGATATTCACACCTCATCTTCAATTATCTGACTGCCAGCAGTTTTGACCTCGTTTTAAACATCTGCACTATCATTTGTCAGTAAGTTTCTAAGCATATGCTCATCATTTAACTCTGCTCACTTGTGTATCCAGAACCCTGCTAATATGTTTGGTAAAACTATCCAGCCCGAGAGCACTGATTGTTTTTATTTCCATGCGCCTCTGTCAGGTCAGAGGAGCTATCATTTTTATGATCCAGCAAACCTAGAGGGATGCCAGGCAATATTTAATCAGAGGAAACTTTTATTTAACCCACTGGCAACTAAAACTACTGATCTACACTGTTTAATACCTGTTGATCCACTAATCCCATCAATATGTGTAAATAACCGATGTAAAATGCATGCATCGTTTCATGGTCATCAGATATAACCCCTTTGGACATTCTGAGGCTGCATAGTTACCATGGAAACACGGTTATCTTCTACAGTATCGATTCACCAGTAAAATCAATGGAGTTGGATCAATGAAAGTGGATGGACAAACTTGATTTATGTTCAGTTAATGATATATTTAATTAAAAAAAGTAAATTTTTCATCAGTTTTCCCTGTTTTTGATACAATAATAATCAACTTTAATCTGTGGTTTTATGAATATCTACATGATCAGTGAGTTAAGTATAGGAAAACACATGATTTACATTGAAAATTGCATAATACAGAGGGTAATATTATAATAAATGTTGATAAATCCCTTTAGAAAAATCAAAAATGAGGAAAAATTCATTTGGGAATTGACACAAAAGTAGCACTGGGTCTTTATGGGTTAAGATATTTAAAAGTTCAGTCCTGAGAGGGAAAAAGAAAGTCAGATGAAGAAGAGAGACAAACGGAGGTTAGGAGGAGAAATATCCAATAGAGGGAAAAAATGGGAGAAATACGAGGAATCATCTCCACATCCTCCACGGTGAATAAATAGCAGTCCATTTCCACATCATAAATATCATCCCAGCTTAATGTGCTGAGCTCCAAGGTGGGCCCACACTGCGCTTCCCTGAGGGTTTTTTTTGGGGGGGGAGGAAGGGGGGTTCACGCTACAGGGAAGGATCCCTTACCTGCAGCCTCAAGAGAGGGGGCGAAGGGCAGCTTAATCCCTGAAGCAGGTACCATATCTGTCCTGGTCCCAGTGGGGCAGATGTGCTCCAGATGCCAGGAGAGACAAAAAGGGGCATTAATCATTTTCAGCCTGATGACTCTCCCCTTCATCTCCTCTACCCGGAAGAGTGTGTGTGTGACGAAGAGAATGAGTGACACACACACACACACACCAACTGCCTTCAATTTATTTACTTAGGAACGTGAAAAAGGCTAATCTGAGGGGAACAACTGTCAGATATCCTACAGAAATAGAAGATGATACTGTATAGACAGACCTTTTTCTATCTCTTTTAGGCCTTTCGAATGGAGACCACTTATGCCGAACGAGTCAGGGACATTGGGCTGTGATCTATCCCGACACGTGGGGGGGGGTTGAGCTCATTTTTCTCAGTGTCAGGCCCTGTTCCCCCCAATGAATCCTGGGGCCCAAGGCCTGGACAGATTGGTGCACACACTAGCTACAGGCAGGTGATTGATGACTGGAGGAGTAGTCTTCAGCTTTGCTCTGATTTCCCCCGACTGGGCTGTCTGACAGGCCCAATCGGCGGGCGGACATCTGAATCGGGCCCTCCGCCATCCCACATCACAACCGCTGGCACATCCCGCTGCTTAAACTGACTGCGCTACTCTGTGTTTTCAAACAGTGGAAAATCTAAGCTAGAAGTACCCGCGCAATTAAAACAGACAATCGGAAGGCTGCGGGGAATTACACCCACACAGACATGAAATAACAATAAGCTGGATGTTTTCCACATTCAAGTGCAATTAAGACGGTTTGTGTAGTAATCTGGGGTCCCATTCAGAACGGCTTCTGTCAGCATCCTTATGGGTGAGGAAAGCACTGAGCCAACGCCTGGTTTGAAGCTCCTGCATCAGCTATTTGGATGAATGCTCATCTTGGAACACACACAGGTGGTGTATTGTCTTCTCAATTAGCACCTTATCCAAAGCCCCCCATGTCCCATTCCCTCCCACAGTACGGGTGTGAAATTTAAGATCCTCCACCAGCGGGATTGCTCTTCTCTTCAGGCCACGCTGATGCTGAGGCAGCATAATGACAATCACCGCAGTGGCCTGGGAAGGCAGGGCTACAGATACAAAACAGGAGAGTTTACGGAGGGGAAGCACCATGAGCCAGACCCAGCGTGGAGCAAAGACACGACAGAGGCTTAACAATGGAAGAGGGAGGGAGTCATACTGCGACTCTCGGTTGAGTCATCAAGTTTACTCGGCCATTTATTTTTACTTCTTGCCTTCGGACCGGCTTTTTGTTCCAGTCTTCCCTGTCTTCACATGTCTTCCTAGCTTTCTGTGCCCGTTGGCAGCTTACCAGGTAGAGAAGGGTTAGCAATTACCAGCCACCCAGCAGCGGGGGTAAACGGACAGTTGGTTTGAGGCTTGATTGGCTGTCGCTGTCCCTGCTGATGGATGGCTTTTGGGCTTCCTCTGTCAAAGGGGAAGCAGATGACAGCATATGGGGGGTGATATTTCCAGCTGTCTTTGATACAAAAATAGAGCATCTACTCGTTTTTTTTTTTTTTTTTTAGCTTTTACTTTTAATCGCTTGGTTTTGGTAGAAATCAACAAGTCCCATGATAATCTATAATTTAATTCACAGGAAAAGTGTAACAGATGGAATAGTACCACCGTGTCCAGTGAGTGTGATATAATGGCCTGGTTTATTTTTTTGTCCGTTTGTTTTATATGTCAAATCTGTTACATATATCCAAGAGTTGCAGATATGTGTGAACACTTAGGCCACGTTCCAACTGCAGGAAAATGTGGCCCAAATATGTTTTTTTTTTTTTTTTGTCCATATGTGACCTGTATCTGATCTGTTAAAGAGAGTATGAAGAGCACAAACCGAACCAGACCACTTTCATATGTCGTGCTAAATCCGATACATATGTAATATTTTTGCAATGCAACTTCAGTCTGCACGGCCAGGTCGCATTTATCCGACCTTTACATCATTGAAATGCGATAAATGTCACAATTCTGCATCCCAGAAGGAGGAGCAACAGGAAAAATGTACTTACTTCCAAAAACATGGTCACGTATTATGTCAGGACCTCTTTTGCACATGTGGGTCACTTCAGGGTCACATTCAGTTCATACTCAGAACTGATAGAAGTTGCATTTAATGTGCGATATGAACAAACGCAGGGAAAAAAAATCCAAATTTGCTTTAAGATCTGTTGTCTGAACATTAGTTGACCTCAGTTATGTTCAGGTTACTTTCTTGGTCCCCACATGCAAACTAGGATCATGGCATCCATCACAGTTTTGACACAACAAAACACAGAAATACAGGGAATAAAAGTAATTAAAGCATTTACAAATACTGCCGCAGTCCCAAAAGCAAATAATTAAAAAAAGAAATGAACAAGAAAAAATGCACTACAAGACATGGGGTAAGACATAAGACACTTTGAGATTACACCAAATGAAAAGTGCCTTATAAATGCAATTTATTATTAATATTATTATTATTATTATTATAAATAACAAATAATATTGGAATTAAAAGTAAGATAAAAACAAAAATGTGGAATCTTATTTATATTGTTTAAAAGTATGATATTGAAATTATAAGACATACCTTGCATATTTCCTGTGTGTGATTGTTATAATTTTTTTTTTTTTTTTTTTTTTTTTTTTTTTTTTTGCTGTAAAGGGTCCCGATCCAATTTTCTGCTTGTGTGTTAATTTTATATCCAGGAGTTGGTTAGCATAGGTTTGCATAAGAAACTGGAAGCGCAGGCTGTAACTGTTTAATCTGGACCAAAACTGAAAATGAAAAACAAATTATTTTGTAGGGAGTTCGACACTACAGCAGTTTCCTGGCTGCTGTAGTTATTTGGTGCAGTTTCCAGGGTTTTCCTCACAGTAACAGCTAGACTCAACTCAAAAAGCTGGTCAAGAAATTGCTTCTGCACAACTCCCTGTGTAACCAAATGTTCATATTTGGACAGTGCTAAGCTTGCCGACAGAGCTGAGACACTTTAAGGGTATGCTGGTGATTATTAGACAAATAAGAGACAAGCAGCAAACTTGACATCATATTCTTGGCAAGAGAGCCCATGTGTGTATTTGTCAAATTAATCCTTTGACACAGACTCACTTGCTTCATTTGTGTGTAAAGCCTGTTTGGATTAGCTCAACTCAGCTGTGAATCTAATCTGGCAGATTTCCTCCCCAGTCCAGGTAAAGTTAACCCTATAACGCCCAATGTGTCATATTTGCTACATGAGTTTTAAAGCCCTCAGTGTGATAAAAAAAATTTTCTTGCAAAACCTGTTGTATACAATTAGATACATGCAATACACATGGGGAAAGATTAGATCACCAGAGGCCTTTCCAGTCACAGTACAAAACTGTCATGAATGAGGAAGGAGGCAGAACTTTGCAAGTTTTGAAAAGGAATTACCAATTTGTTAGACATATTTGTCTTATATTGTTTTTGTTTATTCAAAAATAATAATATTCGAGCATTAAGACCCAATGCATCGAATATGATACAAAACTGAAACTCATACATAGAAATTGACATTTGAAAAAAACATTTGGTTGTTCAGACAGACCAATAAAGGTTCCAATTTCAAAGAACTGGAATTTTCTGTCAATGATTTGATGGTTCAGGTTTAACAGGGTGAATAATTCCACCACTGACACCACTTCATCTGTAGATTGTCTGTACATCCAACAAAACTATTTGTCAGGGTGTTTCTTTTTGACAATCCACCAAAAATCATGGCTTCTGTATGTGGGCCTCTGGACTCCAAAGCTGCAGCACTATGCAACAAAAATGATTAAATCACAATCTGTGCCTCAATGAAGATGAGAAATTAGAGGAGGGGAGAAGAGGGAAGAGAGGAAGTGCACCATTCCAGCCAGGACTAGACATATTACCGTGGCAGTCTTCCCAGTGTCCTGCCCATCAGAGCCCAATCAAATATTCTATTACATTATTCTCCAATTTCTGCCCCCTATCAGCCTCGGGGCCCAGGGGCCTCGCTAGCACTGTCGACCAAGGAAATGTTTCCTCTGCAGCCATCTGTGGTGAAGGGAGGACATATTGGAAATCAAAGCAGGAACAGGAGGAGGGTGCAGGGGTCAGCTCCCCCGACTCTGGACAGGCTCCTCTTCGGCCAGGAATTACCTCTGTGTGAAGGGAAGAGTAAGGAGAGGTGAAAATGTACACTGCACCCCCCCCCCCCCACACACACACACACACACACACACACACTACCTTACTGCACATACATTTGGCGTTGCATATGGTTGAACCTTACGCGCACAAGAGTAGAAATACAAGCCGCTAGGTTTTTCCTTCTGTTTTTATTTTTTTCTTAAATTGAACGATGTGATAATATTATATTCCCAGACTCCCCGCTGCCATCATTTGAAAACGGAGCCAGAGATAAACACATGGGACTAACCAAACATCCCATGCATGCACATCCACACAACAAACTTTCCGAAACATAAGCCTGGAATGAGTCAGGCATCATTAGGCTGCGGAATCAGCAGTGGCAGGAAAATGCAGAAATAACAAGAGGACAAAACTCAGAACAAAAGCCGAGGTCATAAAATGAACACGGGAAAAAAATGAAAAGTATGAAAATACTGACGGGGGTTGTGGGAGATGTGCAGAGAAACACTCTTGAAAAAGCTGTAAAGACGAGTGAGGACACCCAGAGAGGACTCTCGCCAATTAGTGGTCCGCTGCCTGGGCTGCCCACTGTTTCCCTCAGAGCAGGGTTTACTGACGACTCTAAAAATACCCCTTCAGGAGGTTCTTCCTGAGGCTTCAACTCATATCTCTGCAATACAGTTGGTTGGCGCTGTGGTCCTGGCTTAGAAGCACAGCTGCACAAATTGTGGATGCACACTGAATAGGATGTGAGGTGTTGTTTACTGCAGAAGGAGAGCGCATTATAGACCCTGGCATTAACAGAATAACACCTGATTTGTTTTTGTCCTGAACTCGGACATCACCTATCGACAGCTGGTTGTAACTCATACCAGGTTTAACAGCTTGTTGCAAATGATCGCATGTTTTGTAATTGGACGATAAAGAAGAAAACCTGTCGAACAGTGGGAGTGGGAGGTGTGGTAGCTTTTCGTACCTCTGGACCAGACCCCACTCCCACGGTTCACCCTCCTCTTCCCTGTTACTCTTCTCCCTGGGCTCTCTCGCTGCTGCCAGTGGGTCGCAGATGATCACATGAATTATGCAGCCTGAACAAACATACAAGCGCTAGGTCACTGGAGGAGGAGGCGACTTTTTTTCCCCTAAGCCCCTTCATGCATGGTGTTCACATTTGTAGTGGGTTCATTTAACTCCATTTTCGTATCTTTATAGAGCTCTGAAAATCACTTTGGGACAGGCTGAGGAGCTGCATGACTATATCATAGCCGTTAACAGTTGGTTACTATTTTTTATGACGGTTTCGGTTTAGATATTTATCTGAGAACCTCAATTCAAAGGGGTAAAAAATAAAATAAAATAAATATTAACATGCAACTGCAATGAATATGTGAGTATTTTATAAACCAAAGTTCAGGATAAAATGCAGTTTTTATACCTCACAAACTAACTCATTTTATACTTATACACGGCTGTTGGTATGTTTAGATTTTAACTTATATTTATATTATAAGATGAGCTTATTCTAATATTTGCAGAATATAATCGTCATGTTATTTATTATCAGCTGTATCTTCATACAGAAATATCATAAAGTCAAATATATATTAACCCATAAAGACTCAGTGCTATTTCTGTGGCAGTTCCCAAATGAATTAATCTGTCCATTTAACCTTTCTTAAGTGTTTTATCTCCATTTATTGAAATAGACTCTTCTGTATTTCTTTTTTTCCCAGTGTAAATCATGTATTTGTTCCTATATTTAGTTAACTGAGTAAATGCAAAGATTATTATCAGAAAAGAGAAAACATGACTTTCACCAAATTTATCAATAACTGAACATAAACCAAGTGTCTCCATCCACTGTCATTGATCCAACTCCATGGGTTTTACAGGTGAATCAATGTTGTAGAAGATGACAGTGTTTCCACGGTAACTACGGAGGCTCTGAACATGGAAATTGGTCGTATCTGATGACCATGAAAGGATGAATAATTGTATTTTCCACCAATTATTTACATGGATTGACAGGATTAATGGATCAACAGTTATTATATAATTATTTTTTTATGTTTTCTATTTTTTTTATTGAATGATGCACAGCAAACAAGACAAGACAAGTGAAGGATAACGTGCTAGCATTATATACAGACGCTGAAGACAAGACGAGACAGAGACAGGCAGGGACTCAACATTTTAACAGTTTGAAGGTGTTAAAGGCGTATGTGTGTGTGTGTGTGTAGCTGTAATGCTCAGACAGATTTTACATCAGCTGAGGCTTCATAACTAAAAATCCACGATAGTCCTGAACATCATATGTATGTGTGTGCATGTATTTGTTTTGGGGGAGACATAACCAAAAGGTGAGATTATGGTTTTACAAATTAAATTGGGATTAGGTATAGAATTAGAGTAATTTAGGTGGAAAAAAATATACAAATTTGTTTTAAAAGAATGAATGGAAAAGGACGCAAAAAAAACAAAAAAAAAAACAGCAAAGTTATTAAGTTATTTTATTAGTTTTTACATATTTTTAGGTCAGTAGATGCTTGTGGTCGCCAGTGGATGTTTGGGTGTTTATGGGAAAAATAATGTAAAAAAACCAAAATAATAATAATGGTTGAATATGTTAACTCTGCTGCTTCATTTTACATTTGGTGAACTACTGACTGAACACAACAGAATAAAAAAAAACCCACTGCACTGCACACTCTAATGACCACGACAATAAGATGCAATCAGACATCAGTTCACTGTACAAGTCTATGAAGACCCCACACATCCACTTTTCATCCAACTTTTCACACACACACACATAAGCTCCACACCATCAGCTCTGTGCACCACCTCCCAGCTGCCCAGCAGGACACTGGGGGTTGATCTCACAGTGGAGTGACAGGACAGCGGGGGCCCGATGTGGGGGGTCAGAGGGACAACAAAGGTTGGTGGATTGCAGGGCATGATGAAAGTTTGTGTGAGTAAGGAGGTTGGTGTGTAGCTGCTGCGTGTCCATTATCGGGCCAGGCCTGAAGATCACGCCAAGGGCAGTGGAGGCAGCCACTCCTCCAGCCAGCCTCGTCTCCAGCGGCTCAGTGTGTGTGTGTGTGTGCTGCATGTGAGTCTATGCCTGTATTTGTCTATGTGTGTGTGACTCACCTATGACCGGCTCTGCTTGCTCGGAGGCAACTCTTTGTCTTTGTGCTGACAGAGTGAAGATGATTGAACGCGCTGCTCTTCCAGTTTTACGCCACAGAGACCAAGAGCTTTCACACAAGTTTTGTGTCACATGCAGGAACCTCGATGCATTTCAGCACAAGAACACATCTAACACCGTTTTTTAAGTGCAAATCACAAAATGTTGAAATCACCCCGCAGCTGCAAATCCTACTTTAGATGAATGACAGTCCCAGCCCAGAGGTTTTATAACAAAGTATCATTAGTTTTATTCATCAGATTGAAACTGAAACTACATCTGTGTCCATGAATCTTAATGTTCCAACAATTCAACATGTCTTTGTTCACGGAGAAAAGCCTTGATGGAAAGACTTTTAACTCCATAACGCTGAACGCACATACGCTGAACACATAACACATTTTTGATACATGAGTTTTGAAGTGATATTTTTCCTGAAAAACTTGATATATACAATTAGATGCATGCAAACACACAGATAATCACCAGAGGCCTTTCCAGTGGCACTACAAGAGTGGAGGAAGGAGAGAATTTTGCCAATTTTGAAAGATGCTTGTGTTATATTGTGTTTTTGTTGGTTGAAAAATAATATTTGAGCATTGAGACCCGATGTATCAAATATGATACAAAATTGAATATCACCATATTTGAAAAAAATGTTTTTCTGGTTGTTCAGAAGGACCAGTAAAGGCTCCATTTTCAAAGAACTGTAATTTTCTGTGAAGGATTTAATAGTTCAGGCTTTACAGGATTAAAACTGCTTTAGTGCGTGTACTTGAACGTAACGTAAAGAAAGCTTTTAGACATTTACAAGTGCTCGGCTACACTTACGCTGCATCATCATGAATTTTATCTATCAGGAAATAATTGTTTGTTTTTTTTCCCAAACGCCGCTATGTCCAAGTGCATCCTGTGTTCACACTGATTTGTCTTAATTAGATAAATCGTTGTTCCTGTTTAGGACTGTGCATTTTTACAGCATTTCGGCACATAAACACGAGGATAAATCAGTAATGAGCTACTAAAAGAAAACAGTAAAGTAGAAAGGGAAGGCGAAAGGGTGGAACATTTCTAAATAATTGAAGAAAAATCCTCCGAAGAAATAAATATAACAAATAAAACTGCACTGAAGTAGAATTTCTCATCTTGCAACTTTCTTTTTGCAAAACAATGCTTTAATATAATGGATTTGTTTACATGCAGTCAATAAAATTTTAATGATGATTGACTAAAGCCCAGACTTCTGTCATTTTTATAGAAGACGAGACGAGACGCAGGCAGCAGACTGCTCTGTTTGTCCTCCTTTCTCGTAATATCATACTTCTGAGGCCGTTGATACCATTATGTTGACAAGTGTGTGTTGAAATATGGAGTTTGGCTTGGATCCCTGGAGAGCATGTGCTGTTGGAATGATTAGTAAAGCATGTAACCAGGCTGTATCTTGTTGAGCCAGACAGACAGGGAACATATGTATGTGTGCTGGGCCTTGTAATCAACACATGGGGTGCAAGATTGCTGTTACTGCCAGAGAAACGAAGCCACTTCCCTCCGTGGGTCCAGGGAAATAAGGTGCACCACAATAACACAAGTGCATCCAAATCATACATGTGCGCTAACACGAGCAGGTATGGAAGCCAAGAAGCAATAAACAATAAGTTTGTGGCTCCGTCCGCAATGAAAAACACAAACAAAATCAGATTTACTGAGCATGAACAGACGGAATGATCCATTCAGATTTTACAGCCACGCGCCGAAGCCCATATTCATAAAAAAACTAATCCAAACACAGTTGTCATCTGAATCCCGCTAACCTAAACAGCATGATGGAACTGACAGAGGCTAATTAATTTTATTGGCAGCTCCATTTTCTCGCTGTGTCCCAATGTTACGCCCCTGGTGTGTAAGATGTGATCAGTATTCGTCTCTGGTCGTGAGAGAGCAGTGTGAAAGAGACCCTGTGGGTGCGAAGACCCCACTGCCTGCGCCCCCCCTCCCCGCTTGCCGTCACTCCCATCCCGCCAAAGGCTGCCTGTAATTAAGAGCAACACGCTGGAAGAGGCTGCGTAAGTGCGAGTGCATCTATCTATGGAGCAAAACAATGAGTGAGGCCAAACCACAGAGATGATAACAGAAAATAACCCAGAAAACACAGTAAAAAAAAATCAATTCCTTCAGGCTAATATGTGCTTTATTTCTAAAAACATATCATGCAGCCAGTGTTTTGTCTTCATCATAATCATTCATGGCTTTTTTTTTTATCTGACAGTGACAGTTTTCCTTCACCTCCACCATGAAGGTAACACAATCTTCCTGTCAGTGGGTTTGTTTGTGGGTTTTTCTGTGTGTGAGTAGAATTATGCAAAAGCTGCAGCACTGATTCACATGGAACTCAGTGGAAGGGTAGAGCACGAGCCAAGGATAAGGGTTTGATATTGAGTTACAGGACTGTGGGGCCTTTACAGAGATATGCACTCTACTGAGTGACCTCTAGTTGTTGATATCATATCAAGTAAGCATTATTTATTTATATGACGGTTTTCACAGGGAACACGTTGGAACAGGTTGTGGCTCAGGAGGTAGAGCGAGTCATCCAATAACAGACGGGTCAGTAGCTCAAATCCTGCTCTGTCCTAGTCATGTGCCATTGTGTCCTTGGGCAAGACTCACCTTGCCTCCAGTGTCATTAATACTGGTGTATAGATCTGGGCAAAATAAAAACGATTTCATTGATTTAATTTTGCATAACTGATTAATAATGTATTAATGCACCTTAACGCCAGAAGCATCGTCCATAAAACAGAATAAAAATGGCCAAGAAGTCTGTTCAGAGACACTGTGGAAATATAGAAATGTTTGTGTCCTGTTTATTATTTAAGAGCAGATTCAGCTATTTACTGTTGAAATGTCATATTTATTTCCTTTTTTAATGTCAATATTGATCCCAGTATTGATGTGTTGCATGCAGTCGTCAAATAATTAGGTTACAGCTCAAAATTGAACTTTGGTATCACTAAATGAATCTGAATCAATTAATACTGAATCGAATCAAGCTGCTATAAGAGCTGCTATCCTGCATGTTTCAGATGTTTCCCTCTTCCAGCACACCTGACGGTCGTTATCAGGCTCCTGAATCAGGTGTGTTGGAACACGGATACAACGAAAACATGCAGGATAGTAGCTCTAGAAGACCAGGGTTGGTGACCCTTGGTATAGATGTTTGGTGGTGGGCAGAGGGGCTGTTTGGCGTGAATTGGCAGCCATGCTTCCGTTAGCCTTCCCCAGGGAAGATGTGGCTACAAACATATGCTGCTTTACCACCACATGGTACCGGCTCTACTCTACTCAGTATTCTTGTGGTACTTTTCCGCTTACATGGGTCCAGCTCGTCTCAGCTTGACTTGTTACTCCTACACAACACATTACTTCCGTGTCGTCTGCTCAGAGAGTTGCCGAAAACTTGCTCGTTGCGTATTTTCTTGTTTGGATTTTTACGTCCGCCAACAAAGACTGTATCTACGTGACTGTCTATAGTGTCCTTTTGTGGATTAATGTTTTGCTATTCACTGTCTACTTCCATGTCTGATTTTTGTAAATTGGCGGGTCACAGAGAAAATGGTCTGACCAATCAGTGTCTGCAGTGTTGTGACGTCATGTTTTGGTATCGGTCCCAACATTTTGGAACCTCGGTTGAGGTCGTACTAAAAAACTAGTATCGGGTCCCAGATTCCAGGTCCTTTTTCGTAATGGAAAACCAAAAGAGCCGTGTAGAGTCGAGTAGAGTAGAGCCGGTACCATGTAGTAGAAAAGCACCAATAGTTTACCACCACCAGCAAGGATGGGAATTGAGAACCTGTTCTTTTTGAGAACCGGTACCATGTAGCCTAATTCTTTGGACTTGTTTGCCTTCCTGCTTAATGATTCTGCTTATCAATTCTGCCGTCATTGCACATAATTGATGATGTCACACTTAAGCTTTATTGTTTTGGTTTAGAATGTAGCCAACATGGTGGTGAGGCAAAAAAGCTCCAAAGTATGGTTATATTTCACGCAAAAAGATGACACCAGAGCCACTGGTAACAGTTGAAATGCTGGCATTTTTGGAAAGGGGGAAAATCCTTCCAACATACTCAAACATTTGTCCACACAGCATGCAGTTTGTCTGCATGAATGTCACGAGTTTGATGCGTAACTTAACAGAGCATCATCTGGACCCAGTTCTGGAGGGGGGTGCATAAACGTCCTTCCCCCAGGAATAATCAATATGAGAATTGATAAGGAATTGGATCAATAAGCAAAATTGATAATGGGATCAAAATCGTTAAAGTCTTATCAATTCCCATCCCTATAGAAATCTAATCCATTATCATTCATTATTACATGTAGCTTTAGAAAACCTGTATGTGCAGTTTAACCCATAATGACCCAAATATCCACTAGTGTCCAAAAGCAACTACTGATCTAAACTGTTTAATACCTGTTGATCCACTAATATTATCAGTCCATGTAAATAATTGGTGTAAAATACAGTTATTCACCTTTTCATGGTCATCTGATATGAGATATTTGGATGTCCATAGGCTCTGTGGTTACCATGGAAACATCATCTTCTACAGCATTGATTCACCAGTAAAACCCATGGAGTTGGATCAATGACAGTGGATGGACAGTTAATTTAGTATAGTTAATTATAAATATAGTTTTTTTCTCTGTGATATTACTTAAAATCTGAGCTTTTATGAACATCACATGGTCACTGAATTAAACCGGGGAAAATACCTGATTTTTATTTTGTTTATATTCAGTTGGTGATATACTTTAATACTGAAAAAGTTGTTTTTTCTTAAGTTTTCTGTGTTTGGGGTATGATAAGCCTCAAATGTAATATCAGCACAATGATTGAAGTACATGACCAGTTAACTGAATGTCAGAAAATACGTGATTTTCACAGAAAAAATGTAAAATAGAGAGGATAATATTATGATGAATGGTGATTATTCAGAAAAAATAATTTCCAAACTCTCACAAAAGTAGCACAAGGTCTTTATGGAATTTTTTTTTTTTTTTTTTTTTTAAAGCACTGGTACTGGTGCAGACATACGAAAACATCACTGGAATCTGGTTTTGATTGGTGTTTTTAAAAGAATCCTGCCTCAAAACTGGAATTTGTATCATCCATTCCATTCATTTCTGTCTAAAACGGTTCCATGGACATGAATACCCCTGACACCGAAAGGAAACCAACACGCATCGTTAAAAATTTAAGTAAATATCTTCCACAATCTTCGTTTCATACTTTTTCTCTGTCTCTTCACTCATGTGGAAGTCAGGAAAATGATGGGCTTTACTTCCTGCAAACATTCTCATCAGTGCACTGTATCGATTGCATTAGTATCTCCTCTTGAGCGATCAATGGCTCTGTGTGCTGTTCTGAGATCTGCTCATCATGCAGCATTTCACCTTACATCATCACATCATCACGTCTGGCTTCTTATCTGTCTCGTAGCTTTTTGTCTCCTGTCGTGTAAAGACTCATCTTCTGAACATTGCTGAATGTTGACTTACATTTTCTTTCTCTCCTTCATTTCATTATCCAAACCTAAAGAAAATAGCAGGAGAACGCTACGATGATGTCGCCCTCAGCTGAGAGAGGCGACTATTTGCGTCTCCTGTTCGCTCCATCTCTGCGACAGGGAGCCAGGTGTTGGATGAAATAGAGGAGATGAGCTCAGCGGAAAGACCCATTAGAAGCCAGCAGCGGGGGCTAAATTGAACAAATAGAAACTCTGTTGTCTTCTCAGTTTGCAATCATATCAAAGGACAAACAGGAGCATGCAAACACAAGCAATCGCATACAGAGATGGAATGTGAACAGTAAATTACCACAGCCCCATTGAAGGAATCATACAATCAGAGCCTTATATTGAAATGTAAACGCTGCCATTATGGGTGACATGTTATTTTTGCCTTCGCAGCTTAAAAAAAATGCAATTTCCTCATTCTATCCCCAAAAATTTCCAAACATATAATTACTTCTTCTTCGCGCTATTACGCTCAGTGCATCACATCTGTCCTGTTATCCATCACCTGCGTTCAATTTCATTGTTTCACCTGTAAAATCACCAGCCATAACAATCCCCACCTGCAGGTTACTGTAAATCATTTTTATCCTGACCTCCTTTTACGCTGTATCTGCGCCACCGACACCATGCTTACTGGACCGTACCGCTCGCCATCTAGCCCCCTCCTCTTCCTTCATCTGTCGACTTACTGTCACTGTCCCGCTCACCTTCTGGCGCTGGCGTGTGCGCTGAAATCCTCAGAGCAACTTCACCCACCTCCCATCGCTCTCACAAATTTATTAATATGATTTACATAAAGTTAAAGTTCCCCCAGCAGCCAAGGAGGCCGCTCTAAAATAAGCTGTGGCGGTGACAGAGCCAATGTGTTATGCGTGTCATAGGCCCGGGGGGCTCTGGGGGCTGCTGGGTAGGGAAATGTGGAGGGTCCCAAGAGGCCCGCTGGCCTGGAAATGACATGGAGTGAGGGAAGAGCCCCCATACCCCAGAATCAGTCATCTCATCTGCAGGGGAGAAGAGGAAGGACAAAGATGCATCGCCCCACCGCCGGGCACACACACACACACACAAACACACACACACACACACACACACTTACCATGGGAAACCTATACACACCCTTTTTCTCACACACACACACACACACACACATAACAGAATATAATATTTTATGTGTGAGTTTTAAATATGGCTCCAGAGAAGGATTATACTGGGGATGATGCGGGCCGATTATGGTTTCAGGACATTATGGGCACTTGATCTGTTCAGAGAATAAGAACAGGGGTGTATTTATTCATACACTGTGTGGATTTGTAAAGTGATATCAGTTCTACAGACTTTAACTAATTTTATGGGGGTTTTTTTTCATCCAAATTACAAACTGTGTCTTTTCACTTCCATTCAGTGGTGTTTGGTCATGTGGATAATTTTGTTTTTGTTGCCCACAGCAATTGAAAATCACTTTTTTTTTCTACTCGCATATTTTCCTTCCTCAGAAACTCTTTAAGTGTGAAACATTCAGTGGCATCTAGCAGTGAAATGGGGACCAACAAAACCCTGTCACCGCCGTCACCTCACCCCTCCCTGTGACGGCAGCAAAAAAAGGCAAAGCGTGAAAAGAAGAAAAAGCTCAAAACCCATGAAAAATGCCAAAACTGGTCATTAGAATCAGTTGATTTGTTTGTTTTGGGCTTTTTTCGTGTCGTGTATAAGAACTCTGATTCACACTCTAATATATACCTGTACAGACAGAAGTATTGAGACAAATTTAATTCAGGCGTTTCATTGTCAACACAAGCTGAGCAAAACAGAAATCACAAATATCACAACATTACTAGTCATATATTCTTAAATACTCCAGAGCTTCATTTTATTTGATTTTGCTCAATGTTTTTTTCTATCTCAGTATAATTGTCTCAAATATCCTGTAGGAAAAAAATATTTTTTTCTTTTATTATACGCTTTTTTTTTTTTTTTTTTATTTTTTAATTTTATTCCATGTACGGGAAAGCTAAATTTAAAACGGACTCAGATTGCTCGGCCAATATAGATTATAACATTGATTCTTGTTCTTAAATATTGAAATATTTGTCATGTTCTGATGTTAAAACCACAACTAACATGTAGTTATTCTGACTCAGGAAAAGGAGATCCACCTTTAACCCTAAAAACTGGATCATATCGGCAGCTGCCATGAATATTTTTATCATGATAATGTGTCAAATCACCAGTAAAAGGTTTTCCATATTGCAGGTTTGATGTGTACGCTGATATTTTTTATAGTAGAGAATGAACCTTAATGCAGAGTAAGACCATAAAGAAGTAAGAAAAAGAAACACATGGCCTGGAAGAGGATCTTTTTTTTTTTAACTTATATTTTTAACTAATATTGTTGCAAAGCCTGTAAATTGATCCTAATTGTAAAGTGATTTCATGTATTTTCTGTAAACACTGCAACTCCCCCCAGTAGGATTAATAAAGTTTTATCTTATTTTACCTTATCTTATCTTATCTTACATCACAAAACTATATGCATCATAGCTATTTGTCCATTTCAGACACATGCATGTTAATATATACATGATTTAATTCATTAAATTTCTTTATTGTGTGTAACTATTATAAATACATGCGACGTTAACATTCAGGTTACTGCTCCCCTCTGCTTTCTACCAAAAGATTACAACAAATCAATTGTTAACATGGCCCAATAATCATCAAATCTGTCCATGAGGAGCTGAAAATAGTACGGTGCGGTGTAGCTTACCTACCACAAGGTCAATATCTGCCCCCACCTGATGACAGCTGACTGATCTCAAACTACACTGACAGCTTTTTGATGGGATGATTTTTGAGAAACCACCATTAAAGCCCCAGAGGTTTGGGCCAATAGCATACAGGAAATACAACCCAGTGTCAAATGGTAGAGAGGAGGTTGTTAAAAAAAAAAAAAAAAAAAAAAAATAAGAGCAAATCCCCTTCGAGGGACACACACATCACTCCAAGTTGTCTGAAGGGAGCTCAAACATGTGAAAATCAAGAACTGTAAAAAGCATTTTCTGACAACCTACCACAAGCAGAACCCCTAAAAAAATAAATAAATAAAAAATACAGCTGAGCACTAGAAGTAACACTGCATGACCTGTGCTACTCCTCCATTATCCGGCATAACTGTGAAATTACCCCAGTGTGTTTCCTCCGAGCTGCGTGACGATGAAAAGGCAAATGTCAACACCTAGTTTTCCCTGCAAATATTTAAGATAGCTGTGACTAAAGGAGAAGTCCTCAGAGAGAGAAAAGAAACACGGAGGGAGAATTAGCTGAAACATTTTCCCTGATGCTTCATCTTAATTACCGCCGTGCAAGCCATGCAAATCCGATTGGCCGTTTATGCCAGGAAATTCATAACCACAGTGCGATATTAATTACTCCGGTAGGATTCGTGCTATATTTGATATGCACAAAGCATCGTGGCCATTACCAGCCTTGTGTTTCAGCCTCAGCCCTGTGTGTCAGCGGTAATCAAATCTAAACGTTGACAACAACACACTCACCAATCAATATAGGATGGGAGGGATCCTTTGATGGTGGAATTTTAATCTCTTTTTTTTCTCTCGTGTGTGTGTCTTAATCTGTGTCAATATCCTGTTAGCATCTCTCACACGTAACTCTATTAATTTCTCTCTGACGCTCATTGGATTTCCTCATTTAAAGCACGTCTTTTATGTTCCATTGTTCGTAAAGCCATTAGATTAAGTGGAGTCAAATGCAATTAGTGCACAGTGGTTCAGTGGGAGCAAGTATGTGCAGGATTTGAGGGAGGTATGGGGAGATAAAATGTATGCGCCGTGCTGTGATTATCCCATAATGGCCTCAGATCGTTCACCTAAAGTACAATTCAGGGAAGGAGATGAATGAGGGAGGGGGGGTTAAAAGTGAGAAGTGGATACAGAAAGGTGGAAAATGTGAGAGGTATGGCCAGAGACAAAAGGAGTGAAGAGAACAGTGGCTTTTAACTTCATCAATGGAGCAACACTGACCTCTGCTGGCAGACAGTCTGTGTATGTTCCACCCTTTAACTCGCCAGCGCTGGTTTTTAGAATTGCTTTCTTAAATCATCCACAGTGTGAGTGAGGGGGGACATAGATCAAGCAAGCAAGCAAGCCAAGGAATAGAAAATAAGAAAAAAAAAAAAGAAAAAAAAACACAAAGCACTGCGCCAATTACTGGCACAGGTTCTACATTGCTCTTATAAAAATGTAATCAATCACTAGCTCAGATGTGGGCCACCCACAATGTGGTCCACGGTTTAGCTCCCCACTCCCAAAAGCCAAGAGAAAAAGGTCAGCGAGAGAAAGCTAACAGTACACTCCTGTTAATAACACCGCCGTAGCTCTTTAAATGAACGTGGAAATAGGAGATAAAGAGAAACGAGAGCGCGGAGAAACTGGCAGGATTTCACTTTCCATCCATTGAAAACCATCCCCCCCCCCCTCAAGACTCTGTCCTCATCTAAAAGCTTCTGTTGATTTTCAGACAAGCGTTGAGAATGCCACCTCAAGTTGATGGCATAGATGGATCACGTCAGGGGTCGTCCTCACAGACCCAGACGTGCTCATTAATATCTCCCACTATGCAACAAAGAGCACAGGCAACAAAGGCCAGAGCGCATTCTCAGATTGATCGCTTATTTGTGTTTCTTTATGAAATGAGTATGCACGTGCACACACATTCTCCAAAAAAACAACAAAAAAAAAAACAACAACAAAAAAACGCTTTATGAGTTTGTTTGGCTACGTGCATGCATGTAACAAAAAAAAGGCCAGTTTATGTGCAAACGGCTTTCAGAGACCATTTCGCAAAAACACACGCTCTGTGTTTGTGTTTGTGTATTTGCTCCTGTCTCCCGGTCTTCCTCTGCCTCAGCTAATGATGTACTGGCATGCAGGATGTAGCCGTGCAGCCATTCACAGGCCTGGCATGTGTTAATGGCCCTGGCACCCCACGCCCACGTTAAAGTGATACATCCAACTGGCTTAGTGGCACACACAGTCAGGAATGAACAGATGCCACTCATTTCTGCTGGCCAAAGTGACCTAGCAATCAGCTGGCTAAGCACCTAAAAAATCTCAGCAAGCTAGTAATGAGAGGAATGAACACTCTGCTGGGCGACAACACGGCGTGGAGCCTCACCACAGTGGCCGCATTACTCTCTCCTGCTTTCTGTTTGTCCTTTTCCTGCTCTTGCCAATTTTGGGCTGATCCTTACTTAGCTTTTTTTTTTTTTTTTTTTTTTTTGCTGACCTCCTCTTAGTCTCTCCATCTTTCTCCAATCCATGACCTCCTCTTTCTTTCTTTCTTTCTTTCTCTTTACTCTTTTTTTATCCTTTCGTTCATTCTGACTCATTAGTTTTTCTCAACACAAAACACTCATTCACTTTTTTTTTTTTTTTTAATGCCATGTGTTCCCTTCGCTGGTGTGTATGGCTGCCTATGTTCAGATGAGGGTGCGCGGATGCTTGCTGATGCTCTCTATGACATATTGAGGTAATAAAAAGCCCCTCCTCGGGGACGGCTGTGGCCCACTAATTAAACACCTCCTATGCGACCTTATTGCAGGCGCCAGTTGCCATAGAATCCAACTGCATCTTCTGTGTCCTGCGTCAAACTGCATCTTCCATCTCTGATTCACAGGGAAAGCGGGGGTGGGGGAAGTGGGGGGGTGGAGGAGGAAAGAGGAGAAGTTGCAAGGTCATTACCTCAGAAAACCTGATTATATTGTACACAAAATAATCGTCTCGCACAAATGGAGATATTGACTCGAGAGGCACCGAAGTAAGTTGTTTCCCCACTTCTAAAAAAAAAACATTACGATTCGACTTTTAGAACAAAAAGTGGACGGTAGAGGGTTTCAGTTAATCATAGCCCAAGGTGAAGTGAAAGAACTTGGACTCTGCATCTGCATTAACCATGTACAAAATTATCCAGTCTTCCTTTAAAGACAAAATGTGAAACTTTAGCAACACTTTCTATTAAGGTGCACCTGGTCCACTTTAATAATATGCATATTATTCATCTTTATAAAGCTGTTATTGATGCTGAATATTCTGCATTTTATATTATATTAAAAGACTCAACCGTTTTCTGTCGATAACCTCCTACTTACTTATATCTGACAGCAATGAGTTATGATCGTACTGTACTGCTATCATTAAAATTCCTTATTTATAATCAGTAAGCAGAAATGAGGTGGTTATCTAATCTAAAAGTCTAATATGGAAAATATGTGAGGATGTTTACATGCATTTACTGCCTTTTTTTTTATTATTATTTCCAATGATCCTTGTAAAATTAGTGCATTTCCTGAGTTTCTCTGTTGCCTGTTTCTAAGATAAATCACACAAGTTTATGTCACACGGTTTTATGGATATCCCAAGTTCTCCACCGTTTCTTTTGTGCTCTTCTACAGCAGCCACAAATGATCGCAGAAAAAATACGAAAACTAAATTTAAGAAAATCAGCACAGAACATATTGTATCTTAAAATGTATTCTAGTTGAATATCATGTAGTGTAAGACATTGTTTTTTGACAAAAAAGACTATAGACTATGAAGTGTCTGATTGTGGATTTTATAGTGTTTTATTGACTTGCAGATTTTATTGGATGTTTTATTTATGGCTTTTCTTCCTGTTATTTATCCTTTTTCCCTCTTTTGCACTTGTACAATGACATTAAATTCTATTCTATTCTATTCCATTCTATGAACACCAAAATTAACTCATAAGTACCTTAAAAGAGTGATATTTTGCATTTTTAATTAGAATTATGCATTTTAAAACATTTCCCTGTGGTCTACATAAACTGTAAATGCTATTCTTTGGTTTTAATTCTTCATTAATTCAACTCCACAGGTTCATCTTCAATCATATTTCTGAGTAATGACACTAGAAAGCTTGGTTTGAGCGCTGGCCCTTTAAATACAACTGACCCCACCCCTTTCCAGATTGTTAATTGCGCTATTCTTTCCCGTTTAGCCACTTGTGTTCGTTAATTCAACCAACAACTGAACATTTGAGGTAATCTGCTTGAAGTTTAGACATATTTTCAGTTTTTACTACAACAGCTGCTGCTGATAAATATTTATGCCGTACTTTGAAAAATGTTCATTGGAAGTCCTGACTTTATATGTGCAAATATCATGATGTAAGTAATTATAAAACTTAACAAATTAAAACTAGTTGCAGAAATCCACTAGATTTTTGCTGGAATGAATATAAAGATAAATTTGCAGCACCTGGAGGGTTCAGATTCAAACTTTATGAACTATTCGGGTCCAAATACATAAATACATGAACCAAAGACTAATAAAAGTGGGTTTAACAAAATATAAGCCCTTTATTAATAAAAAGTGCTCTAGAAAACATGTGTGAAACAAGACAAACTCCTGTTGCATTCAAAGTTTGAATGTATTGTAATTATAATTTTAGTCTGATAGTATTTTTAATAGTCTGTATTTGCTTATAAAGGTAGTCCTCAGGTTACGTCGTACCCGACTTACGTTATTTCAACTTCACAACGCAAGAGTCTCGTCCGCTATTACTGTATAGACGCCGAAATTCGTCCGCCATTACTGTACATAATTACTGTATACATATGTACAGTATCTGACTTTTTACTTTATTTTATTAATATAAAGTATAACACATGTATTTGGATACTTATTTAGAGATTTAAGGGGTATTTAGGGTATTAAACGGTTAATTCTGAATTCTGGTTACGTCGACAATGTAGGAACTACAGCGAGGACTACCTGTATAATGGAACTCGTTCGTAACCCAAGGACTACCTGTATTCTGTCTCTCATATGAAGAATAAGTGAGTTTGTCGTAGTTTAGAGCAGTGCTTCTCAAATAGTTTGGTGGGCGTGGAGCGATACCGTGTAATAAAGTGTAATTGCACATCAACTACAGTAGTTGGCAGTGGTGCTCTCATTGTCATTGTCCAAGTGTGTGCAGGTAGTATAAGCTCTATGGTGTAAGGTTTTTTTTATATATGAAGTGCAGTAAACAAACCCTCAAGAGACAACACGAAAAACAAAAAGTTAACAACAACGTTAGTCTTTGTTGTAAGTTGAACTACATTTCTTTCTTTTTTGTTTTCTTTAATGTTAATAATGATACAATGTAATGCAGAG
>JAPSES010000211.1:16377796-16391827 GCA_029822895.1 Maxillicosta whitleyi | reverse complement strand
CCAAAAGTTAATCATTTCTTCCTTGTGCCATTGCCAACAAATCCTGAAAATTTCATCAAAATCCGTCCATAACGTTTCGAGTTATGTTGCTAACTAACGAACGGAAAAACAAACCCAGGTGAAAACATAACCTCCTTGGCGGAGGTAATTTTCAGTTTATTATCTGATGGTGCTAATCTGGAACAATGAATTCTACTAATACCAGCTCCCCCATGGTTAAATCCACTTCAGGAAACACTGATTAAATCAACTCACCGCCTGCATACATTGCAGCGAGCATGATAGAGGAAATCCATGCTATGTCGCTGTAGCTGACCAATAAATCCTTTTGGATCTCTTTGAAGAAGATGGACAGGGCTTTGGGTGTGGAGTAAGCAAATCCAATGGAAATATGGGCCCCGATTACAACCATCCAGCCCCAGCCTCCATCTGGAGGTTTGTTACTCAGCTGCTGTACTGGTGTAGGGGACATCCTCCTGTCAACACAAAAAAAATATACAAGTTCAGCATTGGAAGGAAAAAAAAAACAAAATCTGTAATAAAGTAGCTTGATCATTCATGATATATGGAAACAGTTTGGCTTCATGACTTGCAAAACATGTACCATTTATCCTGTTTTTCCATGATAAGAACAAATGTATGTTGAAGTTTTAGAAATAGATATCAGGTAAGCACTGGGACTCTAAAATTATTAATTAATATAAAACAAACCAAATAAAGAGAAGAAAACAACATTTATGAAGCATGAGAATACACTATAAGGCTGTTCTACCTGTTGGTTCTATTATATGGTGGTGATTTTACATAAATATTCACTGAATGACCCTTCTACTTAATACTATACTATCCTAAATAAATAGAACTTTCAGGAAGATGTTTTTTGAAAAACCAGACAGACGTGAAAAGGCAAAAAAATTTAAATAAAATACATATAAGTTGTCGTTTACTTAAGTTTTCACAGCTGAATCCCTGTAGAAACAACATTTTGCCCTTGAAAATGATCTCAGTGGAATTTATGTTTTATTTCAATGGAGATAAATTAGTGATGAGGTGGTTGACTTCCAGCGCACACATTAAAGAAAGAGAAAAAAAAAAAAAAAAAAAGACAGAAATATCTATGGAGATAACCTTGGTTAAACATATGATTAGACACAGTTTACCCTTGTCCATATCAGAATGGAAGAATATCTGTTTAGATATAACCTTAGAATTAACTGACCTTTTATGATCATCTGTAAGTTCAATATATGAAAATACTAGATTTTGACTGGAAAACATGTACCATTTATCCTGTTTTTCTATGATAAGAACAAATGTATGTTGAAGTTTCAGAAATACATATCAGGTAAGCATTGGGACACTAAAATTATTAATAAATATAAAACAAACCAAATAAAGAGAAGAAAACAATATTTATGAAGCATGAGAATACACTATAAGGCTGTTCTACCTGTCGGTTCTATTATATGGTGGTGATTTTAGATAAATATTCACTGAATGACCCTTCTACTAAATAAATACTAAACTATCCTTCAAGTTTCAAAAATTTCTTTACCACAAAGACATGTGATAACAGTGTGGAACTTAGAAGAAAAACCAGAAAAACAGACATGAAAGGGCAAAAAAATTAAATAAAATACATATAAGTTGTCATTTACTTCAGTTTTCACAGCTGAATCCCTGTAGAAACAACATTTTGCCCTTGAAAATGATCTCAGTGGAATTTATGTTTTATTTCAATGGAGATAAAGTACTGATGAGGTGGTTGACTTCCAGCGCACACATAACTATATAACTATGGAGATAACCTTGGTTAAACATATGATTAGACACAGTTTACCCTTGTTTATATCAGAATGGAAGAATATCTGTTTAGATATAACCTTTGAATTAGCTGAGATTTTATGATCATCTGCATGACCCGTAAATTCAATATATGAAAATACTAGATTTTGACTGGAAAATACAAAATGCAGAGGATAGTATTAAAATAAAGGGTGATAAATCACTTAGCAATAGTTACATTTAGAGGAAAATTAATTTGGAGGTCACCAAAAATGGTTCTAACTCTTTAAGGGTTAACAAGTTGATCACAGAGTAAAAGTTATTGTTTATATATATATATATATATAAAATAATTGTCTTGATTTGTAATACCATGTTGCAACAGTTTCTTTAGTTTTTATTTTATCTTATTAAAGCTATAAAACTCCTGTCCCCTAAACAAACTGCTGGGTCTCAAGACGACATAGATGATTATTAATAATGGAGATCACAGTGTTGAAGAAACTGAAATCTATCAACTTAACATGATCCTGTGCGTTTGGTGATTGTCTAAGTATTCAACCACACAATATCCGTGCGTAACTCACAACACTCAGTTATTTCATGTAACTCAAGTTGCCTTTAAACACGTGCACAAAACATATGAAGCCAAACTAAAACTCAGATTTCCTTTATATGGAAACGTGTCTGCTTTTTTTTTTTGTTTTGTTTTTTTGTTTTTTTCTTTCCGGAGTCTCGGATGACGTATAATGATCGCACGCGGTGACACAAAGACGCTGTTACATCTGTCGTTTTTAATCGTTTCTTCTCTTAAAACAACGTCCCAAAAAAGTCCTCGGGTTGTCTTACCTTTCACTGAGCTTCTCCGCAGCCTGTTTGCTCAACTTTGATAATACTGAAACTTTTACGCCGCTTTAGTTGACGTCTGGTCACGTGTCACGCACATGGTTTGAGGAGGTTTGGGGTTTTGCTAATTTATGACGTCACTACTACAAGGATGAGTCTGTTCTGCTTGTTAGTCAGCCCATAGATTCGGTTTAGTTCAGAGGCCTCGTTTATCCCAGGGTGATCTAAAATGGGCTACCAATACCAGTGAGAAAAAAAATACAATTACAGTCTGAAAATGTTTCGACAGTTTGATTAAAATGTGAATAACATGAGCATCTTGAAATGCCTGAAGAAAAATAATGGCAATTATAATGATATTATGCCTCAATTTATCATTTATACATAAGCTTTACAATTTACAGATGACAGAGGATCTACAAATACACAAAATATTCAGTTACAGGTAGAATATTGGTATTAAATAGGAATTACTTGATTTCAGATTGTTTACATTTGTTCATGTTATTCATATTTTTTGTGAAAGGACAGCCTGCAAATGTAACTTTTCCATAAAAAAAAAAGAAAAAATATTGCAGTTGTGTGTGTGTGTGTGTGTGTGTGTGTGTTTTTGTGTGTGTGTGTGTTTGTGTGTGTGTGTTTGTTTTTATATTTTTGTTTCCAGCCGTAAAAGTATTGATTGAATTCACACCAAATTGGGTTTATAGATTACCAGTGACCCAGAATAGATCTCATTACATTTTGGGAAAACTAGGTCAAAGTACATACTTTTTAAGAATTATAAAAATAAATAACTGATTTAGATAAAATTGGCAAAATCTCAAAAACTATTGGTCAAATCCATACCCATTTCAGTTTATAGATTGCCAGTGACCCAAAATAGACGTGGTTAAATTTTTGGAAATGTAGGTCAAAGTTCACATTTTTTGTGATTTAATTATAATGGTAAATATTTCACATCTATAAAAACATCAGTTTTGTTTCAATTTACTACAATTAACTTGCCACATATATATAGAGGCAATTGACATGTTGACATCAAGACACACAGACATGTTGACATCAGCTGGAGCCATGCCAAAATAAGCTACAATAAGTAGGAGGGGTGGGGTTTGTTGTGCCTGGCACCAGTTGCTATGACCATATTTTACTGGTCCAACCTTGTGGCTGTTAATATCTTCAGTAAAACTTTAAATGTAGTTTACAAATTCACCCTCATTTGGACCCTCATTTTTGACAACGTATCACAGAATGAACGCATCAATGAATGAGCTTTAGTTCTGATGTCAAAGGCAGTTGCATATAAATTCTGCTCTTTACTGTATGTGATGCTGTCGTGCATTTGTCTTTCCATCAGTTGCTCTACTGAAAATTTGACTTTGTTCTGTCAGTGAAAATCATAAGCCTCATGAATTTCCTCTCAGAACAGTTTTATAAGTATGATTTATCATCACCAACCTGGAAATAGGCTGCATAAATACTGGGAGGAAACCTTTTTTTTTTTTTTTTTTTTTACATATCCTACCAAATTAAGAAATGTTAATTCAAACAGTACTCATATTATCACAGCATATCTGTATTTACTGAAATAGGGTAGGTCATTCAGTGAAATGTTTACTTCAAAAATTAGACACAAGGGGTTACATTCACATACGCTGAAAAGAAGCGCAAGTCTAAAATGTCACTTTCAATAATTTTATTTTGAAATTATGTGCAATGTGAATTTCACAGTTGAGCTCAACCACCACTATAACCCCAAACCCCAAACAGACAAACCAGCAAAGTAAAAGTGAGGAAAGAAATGCATGAAGAACACAATGGAATAGCACCCATAAATGATGCAAACAGATGACCGGAAATTAGCTATGTACTGCAGCCGGAGGCTACCGATTCTTGTACACGGAAAGCGGTTTCTTAGCTTGTTGCATTATGTGACTGGTGTTTGAAAATTGCCGTAACTTCATCTGTAATGCTTAGTTTTAGTGAGATGTTAAATAAAAGGCATACTACTTCACTACTGAGGGAAAACAAAAATCAAAACGTATCACTCCTGTGTGTAATCATTGTTTCTCAACAGAGCAGGATTCCTCTACCATAACTAAATAGGCAATTACATAAAAAAAAAAAAAACAACAGCCACTGAAGACAACATAAAGAAATCACATCTATTTTTCAAGTTATAAAAGAAACTGAAGATAAGTTTATAAAACTGTGCAAGTACAGCAAACCTATAGTACAGTATATTACACATAACAAAACATTTAAATACAGTACTGTGTATCAGTAGAAATCCTGAGAGTTCTCTGTTCCTGGTTCTCCAATGGCCGTCTGTAGACATGTGGATGAAGCTCAAACCTTCTCTCACCCTTAACGAGGGTTGTTTCGAGGGCACTGTTCAAGCCAGGTCGATTATAAAATATCTTAAAGTGAGTCATTGGTGGATCTTCTCTTGGAGAAGTTATATTCTGTCCTCAAGTCTTTACTGAATGCGACTCTTCTGGTATGCATTTCCATGAAAATCCCTTAAATGATTGCTATATGGTTACTAAAACCTTTCCGTGATAGAGGGGCACTCTTCATCGAGATAAAAATACGAGGGAAATGTGTAGTGCAAAGATGACACAGGAACTTGCATGAGGAAATAGACGGCACTGAAAATGTCACACTCTGACAAGGAACGCCACTCGGTGGTGGGATTACTTCTTTTATACAAGATTGTCAAAAAAAAAAAAAAAAAGAAACAAGAAAAAAAAGAAAGCAGCACCAACAGTTTGTGTCCTCTGTGTGATGGCGTGAAAAAGACGGATTCATGGCCGTTGGATGAATTCGCACACAACCTGGGCCACCCTCACGTGTACATAGTCTGCCTTGACAGGAGGGTGCTTCGTAAAGTTTGCAGTTAAGGACCGTTGAAGTGGAGAGTGATTCAGTGCAACGCTGAGTAAGACTTTTCTTCATCAGGAGAAACAGCTATTGATTCTGATGCCCCTTTTCTAGCCACAGGCACATTGGCATCCCAAATGATCTGCACTAAATTACGCATCACTTCAAGCCTGCACCCATGCAACACCCAAATAAACATTATAGGAACCTATGTGATTTTCACTAGCAGACGAGCACACAAAAACAATTAATGCACTTTTACTAAGGTAATATAATGCAAGAATGCCTAATCACAGTTCCATTAATTATTGCTACCACAAAATTTCTGTCCAGATCAACTATAACAAGAAAACCCCTAATGCTTGTTTTGGCATTTGAGAGGAAGGCTCATTCGACCTTTTTCAAATCATTATAATAATCTAACATTGAAAAACAACCTCACACCGGTTGCTTCATCAACACAATAGCCTGAAATGTCCCTTTTCTCCTAGTCAAATATCTCTGAGGTTTCTGAGGTAAACCTGTTAGTTGGTCTGTACTTTCCACTTAGTGTTGCCACAAATTTGACTCCATCCTTATTTCTCCAATGTGGAGAGCGAGTATCCTAACGTATCACTGAAGTTGTCTTTGCATGTGGTACAAAATGGGTGCCAACATAAAGACTGAGAGGTATGAGCCCCCATGCAACCGAAACCTCAAACTAAACTTAAAAGTAGTTTGGAAGCCACACGCAAGTGTATTGTTTGACACGCTGACGTTTGTGAAGGAAGAGAGGACCGTAAAAATATCACATAAGCTTCAAGCATCAAAACACTAAGGTAATGTAAATGACAAGCACACTTCAACTTAGAAATCATCTAAAAATAGGCTGCAGAAAGACTTGAGCACAAATAAGAAAAAAAAAAAAAAATACACACAAACCTCAGAGCCAGCAACCAACTAATGAGCTACGGTACTCATCTTACCCGTATGAATATATAGTTTATATAGTTATTTATATTATATAGATTTTCACTTATGCTTTCATGTAGCATCCACATCTCTAGGGGGCACTTTTAACTCACCTAAATCCTAATTCGCATGCTTATCACTTGTAAAAATCCTTACCTATATATGTATCTAAAATAAAAATAGAACATGGCTCAACAACAAGCAAAAAATAGTATAATTGCACTTATGATTCATTGTATGGTTTTGTAAAAGAAGCATCAGTGTGGGTAGTTGGTGCTGTTGACAAAAAAAAATACTGCAATCTTTAAAAGCACCCCCGTATTGATCGTGTTAAATCAAAAACTGAACAACTTAAGACTTGACAGAAAAAAAAAAAAAAAAAATGGTCCTTGTGGTGCAAACCCAAGGTAACACCAGGCACAGGGGCAGGCAGGACCACTCAACTCCTCTGCCTCATAGATTGGGTTCGCACAACACGCTACCTCAAAGCACTTTCTGTAGACATTGTGGGTAAAGTTTGGCCACCACACATTCAAAATGGCGACCCAAATCCCAGAGGCGGTCTGGGGTTTCATAGATTTTGGTCCAAATATCTGCCTCGTCGTCGTACTGGTAAAGGGAGTTCTTACGGCTGGTGCGGAATACGTGCTCCTCCACCATGACCTGTGTTGCTCGTACAAAGAGGTGGAGCTTGCCTTGCAGCAGCATTGCCTTAATGTACGGACTAGTGGCTTGGTCAAAGGGCAGATCTCTCTTGCGACTCCACGTGTTCTTCTCAATGTCATAGACCTCCACAGTAAAGGTACGCTGGTGGTTCCTGCAGATGCCGGCAATGTAGTAGATGCAGTTTTTATACAAGGCAGCCAGACCCTGACTCCGAGGGACACTCATCGGGGCGAGATGACTCCAATAGTCTTTTCGGGGATCAAAGCAGAAGAAGTATTCACCTGTGGAAAACAAACACAAATGACATCTTTATAAGCTCTCAAAATTGATTATTTAAATTGCAGTGTATGCTGCTCATTAAGCCCAGGGACAATTGATTCCAGTGGGAATTTTCAACCCAACACAAAACAAAACAATGGGTTCGCTGATGGCAGAAGTTTAATACACTTAAACCAAGTTAGGATCAGAAAAAAGCAAAGGTTAGACAAAATTCATGATCACTTCAGAATGTCACCTATATCTTTGCTCTTTGTGTCATTCATTGAGTTTTGATCATAGAGAAATGATACCTGTATTGATGGATCTGTTTAGTGTTAGCTTAGCAGTGCACAGTTTATTTCATTGGTTTATTTTATAGCTTTAAAACATTTGTGCATTTTCATTTTGTCAAATTTCCGCAATTTCATTGCACAACTCGTGGAATGCGAATAAAGTCCAATCTATTCTATTCTATCATACATTAATCTTATACTATTAACTGGTTTTAGTTATTTACCTATTTAGGTACTTGTTTGGATTTTCTCCAACCATTGGTTTCACTTGGTTTCCCTGAGTTTCTAGCTGACATTCTTCTAGTGAAATGGATGTATAGTATGTGTATATTGCTACAGGCGTCATGTAGCATTACCATGGTAACACAGAACTGTGATTGCCCCTGGCACCACAGGCAACTAGGATTAATAGGCTATGAGTATAATTATCTACACTGTAGCGTCAAAAAAATGTACAATAGAGTTTTTACATTATTACAGGTAAATTCAGTTACTGTACAGACTGCAAAGCAGCACAGAAATAAAACTCACCTTGGAGGACATAAATGCGGTCTTTGTACTCAATAGCACTATGAAACTCCATGGCCACTGGCATCGGACTAACTGCTGTCCAGCAGTTGTCCCTAGCATCGTAGCACTCCACTGATTTTAATGCATTCCGTCCATCACCTTCATACACACGGCCTCCCAGTGCATAGAGTTTACCACAGCAGTGCACAAGTCTACAGCCGATCCTCGCTCTCAGCAGAGGTGCACGTGGAAGCCATCTGTTGCCGGCATGTTCGTACTGCCAGAAGTCACTTTCTGCTCGATGGTCTATGGAAACCTCACTGTTGCTTGGTCTGTAACCTCCAGCGATGTAGATGTCATTTTCTGAGGACACCAGGATACCAACCTCTCTGAGATCGTTTGGTGGTTTGCAGAGCTTGAACACCCTCCCTGTAGCCGTGTCCAGGCAAGGCACCGTCTGCTTCTTCCCTGAGTGTTTGTGAGCGGCGTCAAAGCAGATGACCATTTCAGAAGCAGTCATTCCCAGGCGCTGTGGGCAACCATTGGTGCCAGTAAGGCGGGCTTTTGCCTCAGCGGGGTCCTTAGAAAGGGACAGGGCACAAGCGAAAGGGGCAGGTATCCGACTGAGAAAGGCCTCATCGAGCAACGGCAGACGGATGCATTTGGAAAAGACTTCCGCTAAGTGGGCTTCACGGCCAGACAGATCGTGTTCCAGCCAGCGGACGATGCTTTCATAGACATGCTCTTCTTTCTCCACGTTCAGGTCATCATTGTTCAGAATGCTGACCAGTTGCTCCTTGGTCATCTGGAGGAACTCCTGTTCTCGTGACACACATAAGAACTACCACAAAAATAAGGAAAGGAGAAAAAAAGAGCGTCTTAGCAACTAAATACAGAAACACAGCATCTAGCAGTGAATCTAACAACTGTGACACTAAAGTATTTTTAGAAGGAAAATTAAACAGCAAACTTTTACACTCTTCAGTAGCTGGTTATTTTCATAATCACTTCAAAGTCAATGCAGTCACAATGTCCTTCACAGGCACTGAAGATAGAACAGGGTTTTGGCATATTTCAACAAGTTAAAGACTTTTTAAGCTCAGTATCAATGCAATTTAAAAAAAAAAAAAAAAAAAACATCTAATATTTTTATTTGCCAGTTCATTCTGCAAAGAACAAATGACAATGACATTACATACATGTACAGACATTTTTATTTGCACTATTTGGTCTCTGCATACATTGATACTGATGTGTGAGGGTGTGTGTGGCGTATTGCTGTGTGATAATTGAATGAATGTTGATGTGTGAGCAAATGAATGGATGTTGATATGTAAGTGATGCATACTTTGTTTTATTATATTTTAATAGTTATTCCTACTATTTGAGTCTACATCCTGACAGTGCACCCAAATTTCTTTGTACATTCTCTATAATAACAAAGTATCTTTATCTTTTCACAAATAAAATACATTAATATATTCACATTTTTAGTACATTTTTTTCACACACATTTAATGTTGATCATGTAGTTTGCATGTATCATTTTCTATTTCACATTGGTTTCTGTCATTTTGTCAGTGTGAGCAAATTTGACATTTTTACCCCAAAAGCATGTTTACGAGAGGGTAATGTAAAAGAAAGGTTTTAAAAATGTTAAGGCCATGATCCAAACAATGTTTGAAATGTACAAAAAAAGTGACAGTCTGGTGGTGACTTTTAAACATCAAGAAAAACTGACGTTATATTATACAAAGTGAGTTACCAACTCAAATAAGAGCTACAAAGGAATACTCCTGAGTAGCAGGTGGTAATACAGTGTATTTTATGAACTATGATAGTTTTCCTCTAATAATCTTAGCAATTGCCTGGCAAGACAAGGTTGTGCTCATTACATGCACAAATTTAAGAAAAACCAAGTGTGGGGCAGTTACAGACATCTACCTGTGCGATACACTTAATACTGAATCATTATAGTTTGTGTCAGTTTTTTTCTCTCAAATAATTTCAATTTTATTGGATATGAAACTGATGACAATATGAGATTTTTACTAAACCTCATGACTCTCAGGTAATGAAGATGGAAAATAAGATTTAACAATTCTCTAACTTTTCTTGACAATGGGAACAACATACATGTGAATAACTGAACGTGAATGTTTAACAAACCTTCTTGCGGATGTAGTCCTGTGAGCGCTCCCTCAGCTCCTGATGTCCATAGGCATCAGCAAACATGTAGACCCCAATACAGTTCTGAGGGTCAAGCCTGCTGATCATGAACTGGGCACACTGATCCTGCAGGGCAGGGATCTGGAAAATGCTGGCTGCAGTGAACAGGGCCTGCACATTGGACTCAGAAAGTGTGACCCTGGAAGTGTAGGCATAGTCTAGTACGAGGTGCATGGATTCAGATTCTACACCAACAATTCGGACTTCACGCTGGCTGCTTTCTGTAAGGCCACTGGTGAACATGGACCTGGTGGTTGAACAGAAAACACACGCTTTGACTTTAGTAATCACTTCTTATGCAACAACAACCTGAATGTGTTATAATCTCAACAGGATTGTTTATCCCAACATTATGATTACTTATTTCATTTATTGCTCAAAGGCTGCAGCGTCTGAACGACAAAAATAACAGATGCCATTGCACTTAAATAGTGAAAGCAACGTGAATATCACTTAAATATGACTGCAAGACAGACACTGCTTTACTGTGTTACTTACAAAGAAAAGTTTGAGAATCTGTTCTCCAATGAAAATATATATATATATATATTTATTTTTTAACTCAGTGTAACTATTTTAATGTCTGAAGAGGATTCTACTTTTCAGAAGAAAAAGGACTTATTCTGTCCAACAAATGTAAAACTGAGAACCAGACAATCTTTCATAAACTATTATATACATAAATGTCTTACCTAAAGTATGGGCTGATTGCTGCAAGAACATTTCGATGGCATGAAAACGTCTTGCCATGGTCCACTTCTACAACAATATCTGTGAGCTGTGCTTCATCATACAAGGCTTTGAGCTGCTGAAGGATGTTACAGGCATGGACAGCATCTACCCCGTTGTAGTTGGTGCTCGGAGGTGTCCCATTTTGTACTTGTAACAGCTTCCCAACCTCTGAAAATAGACAGCAAAATGACAAGACAGATGAGTTAGGAAGACAGAGCTGAAAAAGTATGATTTCTTACTTCGGCCTCAAGATGTTCTTCATCTTGTTGTCTCTATAAATAGACTGATACTTAATTGATCCTTTGCAGGAAATTGTTTTGTTACGACAGCAGTACAAGAAAAACCACACTGACCCATCACAACAGACATCCCCTCATACAATGAATAAGAATTAAGAAATGTTAAAACAGAATACAGATATAAAATATAAATATGTACAATAAGTAATGTAAAGAAATAATACAATAAAATACGACACCTAAAGTATGCACAGTACACAGAAATTATTGCACAGCAATATTAAAGTCTAATAGAAGCTGGCAGGAAGAAACTCCGACTCCTTTCAGTCAATAAATGTACTCCACTTGACATAGATTCACATTTTTAGTGTACATTTCTACAAATTTCTGTTGACACTATGCTTACTGTACTGTGTCCAGGTGTTTTTCATTACTCCAGGGTGTTATAGATTGTAAAGCACATGGAGAGGAATTTTCTACTTGTATTACTGGGCTATGTAAATGGAGTTGATGTGTATATCTTTTTGCACAGCAATTGCTGAATGAATATTGGAACATTCTGTCTAAAGTATGCTCTAATATCCAAATAGTTAGTGTATCTCCCCTTTAAGTGTGTTCAATGAAACCGCTACTGTCACTTTGTCACTGAGTACTTTTATAATCAGAAAGTACAATGACTTCTGTCTTTATTTGTGAACTGACAAAATTTCTAGTAAGCTGTTTATTTGGCTAATGAAGATTAATTTTCCACAAACATGGAATTTAATTTTTTTTTAAAAAGAGTTAATTTAAGGTGTTTGAAACAAAGATAAATAAAACTTTTTTCAATGTGGGAACTAAGCCTCCTTCTTACATTCCAACATGTGTTTTTTTTCCCCCATCATATCTCAAACATGGGAAACACCACCTTCAATATGCACAACTGTTGAAATAATCAGTAGATGGTGACTTTTTGTTATCACCACTCTCATGAACTGTCTCACACTTTCAACACAAGATGAGACATATGGCATTGCCAGAGCTGATATGACTACAGCAATAAAATACTGACAGTGGTGTACCCAATTCTACCCCCACCCCATTTTCTGTCATTTTGGGCCATGCTGTCATAAACTGACTTAAGATATACAGATAACACTTGTGCCTAAAACTCCACACTCCTATATTAACTCTTTAAGTGGTGTCTAAGTGAATATGCTGCTTGTCACACGTGTTATGGCATGCTTTAGAAGAACCATCACGTTTTTAAGTTTCTTTAATGTTTCCTTATAGTTTCAAAATTAGCCGATGATAATAAGTCAACTTAAGCAACAAATACCTCGTGTTGTGCAATGCTAACTCGTTGACAGGACAAAGACTCGCGAGGAGCGAATAGAAAACTACTGCCTCGCCAGGTGGTAGCTAGCTTGCTAACATTAAACATCCCTGGCCGGTCTCGACAGTTTCCGTGCGTGTAGCTAATTAGCTTGAAAGTTAACTTAAAGATTAAAAACTACTCAATAGACAAGCTGTATAACGAATCGTCTGAGTCTACGTTTAGCTAGAAAAAGAGCACGTCTTGTGGACACCTTAGCTAGTCGACATGAGAGCTTAACTTTTAGCAGACAGCTAAGCACCAGGCTAATGTTAGCAAGCTTTCCCTAATACAACACTAACGACATAAAACGATACAAAATCATGTATGTCTCGAGTCCTAACGTTTATATGTTAAAGAAACACAACGGTCTAGTGCGGTACTCAGTTCGTGGGTATTAGTGACAGTACACACAACTTAAACTTATCCAACATTTGACTCTTGTCATAAACAAGTGTTTATACAATCAGCTGTGGATAGCGAGCTAACCGGCCGAAAGTTAGCCAGACAGCTAACATTAGCTGCTTAGAAAGGCTAGCGATTACCAACACTTTTGAGGAGTCGTTTAGAGCTTGAACCCTTTTAAAGAGAAAGGAACATGGCACGACACTTTCTATTAGTCTATGAGACTATGCTAAACGAACATATAAACACATAATTTACAACTTTAGATGCGTTATTTAAGTCAGACTAGTGCACAAAACAATGATTTTTTTTGCTAACCTCCACTGGCAGCCATTCTCTCCAGTCTGTCTTAGGGCAGACCGAGAAACGTCAATGAGTGCAGAGGAGCCCCGGAAACAAGGATCAGCAAATCAGCAGACGAGCTCCGGTCTGGTAGCCAATCAGATCTCTCTTATGTGAAATAGGGGGAAAAAAAGTTGACGGACGGATTGGCATCATTGTATAGACTAATGGAAGTAAAAATTAAATGAAATACGTGAATGAAAACAGTCAAAGCTGCCCTTCTATAATACAAATACATTGCAGTCAAAGCAGTTCTGATCAATCATACACTGAACTGAGGACAGCTATATGATCACCATTATTATTAGGAGGTAACGGTGCTGTTTGTTTGCAAATGTCTCTGCAGCCAAGGGGTAAATTAACTCCAAGTGACAACATAAAAAAAGAGCAAAATTTGGTTGTAAAAATGGGTGTTCTTATGGATTTGTTGCCAGTCAAAAGGAAAATCCTTGGTATCTTGGTATGACAAAGATACTTGTATAGTTGTATATAGTAATTCTTGAGAGTTTGTACCTTATTGTATTTTATATTATTTTAT
>JAPSES010000211.1:16328345-16352541 GCA_029822895.1 Maxillicosta whitleyi | reverse complement strand
GCGTCATGTAACGTTAGCATACCGTACACTTATTCAGCCTGTTGTTCTCTATTCTATTTTTATTTATAATTGACTTTAAAGATAACATGTCTGTTCTTGGTGTTGGATTTTATCAAATAAATTTCCCCCAAAAATGCGCCTTATACTCCAGTGCGACTTATATATATATATATGTCTTTTCCTTGTTTATTAATGCGTTTTATGGCTGGTGCGACTTACACTTCGGAGCAACTTATAATCCGGAAAATACGGTAATCAAGCAAATCCGTTCCAACACATTTGTCTAGGACATCAGACACACACACATAAACTTCACATATTGTTTGTCAAGCAAATAGACCTTTGGGTTTTGTATCCGTCATGACACAGAAAGCATGTGAGGTGGCTTTAGATGACTTTGGATCTTCACGCTGAAAAACCTGAGTACTTTTTTCCTCTGGAAAAGAGCTGGAGTGGCCCTAGTGCAGCTCAGAACATTTAGTGAAACCTGGACTCTCTTCTTGAACTGTTTGACCTGGTCTGATGCCGGTTTGTGCCCGAAACACGTTGAACCTAGGATAAATACGATTTGCAAATACTCCCTTTTGTTTTGGTCGCAGAGGCGGACGGTTGTCTATTAAACGAAGCAAAGCGCCGTGCTTTAAAGAATCTGTTCAAGAGATCCTGAAGATTCTGAGCAACCCCTGATGTCAAAGGTTACGAAGTATTTGCAAGCGTTATTTGACCCAGGTCTGCATAGAAAGAGCGAAGAGTAATCACGTGGTTCCAGATCATCGTTGTGTCGGAGAACACTGAGGCGGCTGTGGTTCCTGTGGCGTCCCCTCGGTCTTTTTTAAAAAGTCTGTCCGCCACGTTGTGTGATCTGATGGCTTTATTATTTCAAAGCGGATGTCACAGAGCTACTCAGTGCTGGCTGTTTCCATACCTCAGTCCATCATTTCCTCCTTCGAGTAATCTCTGGATTTTCTCTTGAAGAAGCCCATCTGGAAAAGCACAAAACCAAGGTCAAGTTCATTTATGCAGCACATTAAGAACAACGCTCAGCGCTGCACGAATCCACAAATGCAAAAACAAGTCAAACAAGTGGTGCCGGGCACGACAAGCCCCACCCCTCACATGTACTATAGCTTATTTTGGCATCGATCCAACTGATGCTATCATGTCAATGATGTTAATCGGTTCTTCAATGGGATTCATTTATTAAAACAAGTTTAAAAAAATTCCAGAATGAGTTGATTAGAAATGACAAATTTGTGAGCTTGGGACTCAAACACTACCAGTTTGTTTTCCAACCCCACTGTGGAGCTGCTTCTCAGTTTTTACATGTTTGTGTTTGACAGGACGACACCACCGACACACAGATAATTACCTTCCACAGAATGAAGATGACCAGCGCTAGGAGCAGTAGTCCTATCAAGATGCTGAGGATAAAGATCCAAAAGGGGATTCCTCCTAACGTCTCCTTGGTGACCTGGATGTTGACCTGATTAACACACACATGTATACGGTATATTAACCCATAAAGACACAACTGGTAACCAAAGGCATCTACTGATCCATTAATCCTACCAATACATGTCCAAGGTGTCTGCAGGGTTAAGTCGGTCAAATTTAAGACTTTTCAAGACTTTTTATGACCATTATGATTTCAATTTTTTGCTGTATGTATGTAAGTGTGTCTTGTTTTTAACATAGTAGTTTTATAGTTTTTTTTTTTTTTATTAAGCACTTTGCACTTGAAGGGGGGCTTCAAATCTCATTGTACCGTGTATAATGACAATAAAGGCTTTCTATTCTATTCTAAATTTATGACCTACACCAACTATGAAAAATAACTTTCTCTTGGCACCGGTTTCTGTGGAAGTCCTTCCTTCAGTCTGTTTCCTGTACTGATGCATTATGGACCTTGTAGTTCCGGAACACCATGTTCCCACCCAGATTTCCTCAGACAGAACTACAGGCCAAACCAGTGACGTATATTAATATAGAATGACTCAGTCACTGGGTGAAAACCAATGCATCCCACTACCAGTGTATTTTCTTGGTAGCACCAATAAATGAATGATCGTATCAATTTAAGACGTGCTTGAATGTAATTTATGACCTTAAATGGAAAATCTGAATGTTTTTACGACTTTTTATGGCCTAAAATTTGTATTATTAATTTAGGACTTTTTATGACTTTTTTAAGACTCTGCAGAAACCCTGATGTAAATAATTAGTGTAAAATGCAGTTTATTGTCCTTTCGTGGTCATCAGATATAACCCAGTGGATGTTCAGAGGCTCCGCAGTTACCATGGAAACACTGCTGTCTTCTACAACATTGATTCACCAGTAAAACCAGTGGATGGAGATGCTTGTTTTATATTCAGTTGCTGAAAAAGTTTTATCTGTTTTTGACAAAATTACCTTAAACTTTAATCTGAACATTTATGAACATCTACGTGAATTATATATTTTTCTTTTGTTCAGAAGTGACGCTTCTGAGGAATACTCAGTCGAAACCGTCAAGCGGGTAACATTAAAAAAAATTATACTTTGTCTGAACAAAAGAAAAAATCTAAATTTAATAACAGAAGACAAAAAAATAAACGTCTTCAGCCTTGAACATCTACGTAATCAGTAAATTAAATATAGGAAAATACATTATTTACACAGAAAAAATGCAAAATACAGAGGATAATATAATAAATGATGATAGATCACTTAAACCAAATTAAATATAGAGAAAAAGTAGCACAAAAGTAAGACTGGGTTTTCATGTTTATATGTGCACAGTCCAAAAGCAGACAATAGAAACATGCAAAAACAAAAGCTTATCACTAACACTTCTGGTCCTGCTCCCGCTGCTCAGCACAAACAGGTCTTTGTCTCTGATTCCCAGGGTGGCGTTCACCAGCATGTGCAGACTGGAAAATTCAGCCTGTAAAATAAAACCAAATCTCCTTTAAATGTTCGATACTATTCTTTAATATTCCGCATTTGTAGGTTTTCCAATAAACCGTTCCACCGGAGCTTATGGTTGACCCCACTGAAGTTCGTTTTCTCCATTTATTGTAGAAAAAATGCGATAAAACAAAAGAATACACTCACACACACAATTCACTGTAACGTTTTTGTCCCAATTTAGCCTAAAAACATGAACTTTATCCCTCAGTCTGAACACGGTCGGAAAAACCATGAGCTCCTCTTGACTCCAAAAAATGCCGTATGCATCTCAGGCATGCCCCGCCCCCCCAGCTTCCTGACACCTGCCAAAACCAGAGGCTTCCATGTACAGTTGTGCACGAAATTATTCACCCCCCAATGCTGTAAAGGGTTTTAGTGAATTCAGTGTACATTTGTAATTGTGTTCATAATGAAATCTCACAAAAACCCAACTAAAATGACATCAATTGTTTTAAATTATTATTAAATGACTTTTTTGTGATTTCTTCATTGACACAATTATTTAAGACAACTAGGTTCAAGTGTTTTCAATTAGGTATTTGGTATTGCTTCACGCTTGGAAGCTGTAATAACTAGAAAAGGATGTTGTACTAAAAATGAATTTCATTTGGGGGTTGAACAAGAGCGTAACTTTGGGTTAAACATTGGGGGGGTCACACTCAGGGCTGTTGCAGGGTTTTAAAACTGTTGGGGTTTGTGATGCACAGGCTGAAAATCTTTCAATTTTTGAACGAGTGGGTGTAAATTACACGTCACGCAAGAGATCTATATTGTTGAAATTGCTTTTGAACTAAAATTACTTTTGAATTAAAAAAAAAAAAAACATGGCAAGAGTAAGTTAAACTTGGTTTGATCTGGCAAAGGCAATGAGGAAAAAATGTACTCTAACCATGTACGCACATTACATTACCAGATGATTTTTATGGTAAATAAAATGAATAAGGAAAAAAATGAACAAATTATTCATGCAAAATAGTTAATACATTTATTAATCGGAATGATGTGATTATATTGGGGCGGATTATATTGGTTGGATCTAATTTTTGGGGGGGTCATGACCCCCCTATCCCCCCCTGTAAATTACACCTATGTGTCAAACTAATATAATGTGAAACTAAAAAGCAACGTAATGAAAATAATGATTTAAGTTGACTCAAACATGCAAATCATATTTCTAGTGTCAGAACATTTAACATGATGCCTTTGTCTACTTCTTCTAGTCTTATTGTTGGATCCATTTAGGATGAAGTACGTCAACTTAGACAGACACGTAGAGACAATCGGCATTTAAAGTAATGAGCGCCTGTAGGAAAATGGTAGAAAGTGCAGATATTTCTGATAAAATGTAGGAAAAATAATGAAATGTACAGATACCAGACATTTCTACTGAAGCTACCTATCAAACTGTCAGCAAACCTGTGCCAAATCTGATTTTTTTCCCATATGTAACCTGTATTTGATCTATTAAAGATAGTTTGAACAGGAAAAATCTGATTTTTTTCCTAAATCCGACCCAGGCCACTTACATATGTGGTCTTAAATCTAATACGTGTCTGATATTTTGTAATGTGACTTCAGTCTGAATGGCCAAGTTGCATTTATCCGACCTTCACATCATTGAAATGCAACAAACATCACAGAAGAAGGGAAAAACTATGTAACCTGCATGGCCACATATTATGTTAGGAAATCTACTTAAGGGTCACATTCAATTAATACTCAAAACTGATTAAAGTCCCATTTAACCCATAAAGACCCAGTGCTACTTTTGCGTCACTTCCCAAATGAATTTTTCTGTTTATTTTAACCTTTCTTAAGTAATTTATTACCATTTATTACAATATTATGCTTTATATTTGTGCTTTTTGTGATAACCATGTATTTTCCTATTGACTGATCTTATAGATGTTCATAAAAGCTCATAGTAAAGTCAAGGGTTATATCAAAAACAGAGAAAACTGAAGATAAAACGACTTTTTCAACACAATTTGTCATTAACTGAGCATAAACCAAGTTTGTCATCCACTGTCATTGATCCAACTCCATGAGTTTTACTGGTGAATCAACATTGTAGAAGATGACGGTGTTTCCACGTTCACCACGGAGCCTCTGAACATCCAAATGAGTCATATCTGATGACCGTGAAAAGATGATAAACTGTATTTTACAATAATTATTTACATGGATTGAAAGGATTAGTGGATCAACAGGTATTAAACAGTTTAGATCAGTAGATGTTTTGTGTCACCGGTGGCTTTTTGGGTCTTTATGGGTTAATATAATATGTAATATGAATGAACACGCAAAAAAAAAAAAAAATCTGAATTTCACCAAAAAAAAAAATCCCTATTGTGCATTTAGAACTGCTGTCTACTGTCAAGACCAGCTTGTTCTATTCAACATTTATTCTTTGGGGTTTGTCTCTTTCCTTTTCCAGCTGTTCATTTACAGTGTGAAATCTTTAAATAGGAAACCTGTTTTTCACCAAAGGAATTTCCTCCTTGCTCTGTTCTTGTTGACACATACTGTATTTGTTTGTGGTTACACAGGGGGAGGAGAAAGGAGGGCGAGGTGAGAGGCAAGGAAACCATCATACCCCCTTCCGAGATGGACAAGCCCCTATTATCCCTTCATTCACCCCCCCTTCTCCTTCTCTGAGTGGGGGCTCATAATTGAACCTTTGTGCTGTGTGTGAATTCTTCGCCTGCACACACTTTCCCAGACCGTGTCCGGCCACCAAACAGATGGGGTCTGTATGCAGAGGACACACACACGCTTGCCCACAAACATCCACACACCCACACAGTCAGTGGGTCAGGTCCACGGGACATGTCACACACCCATGCCAGACCCTTCTCATGCCCTAATAATAAAAAAAAATGCAGCATAATAACAGGAGAAGTAGTACATGTCGACCCCTCCCTGGCCTCTTGTGCCTTTGAATGTGCGGGTCCAAAATCCACCGCACGTTCAATAATGTTTTCGTAACTGGGACATTTGAAGTCACGGAGGGAGAATGCATCATTTTTGAGGAAAGAGGGTGCAAGAAAGGCAGTGGCCAAAGGTCTATTATCTGGCCTTTCCTTGGCTTTGTCCACATTATTGAACATTGTGGTGAGTTGCATGGCTTGGAAGAAAGAATCATATCGCCAAGGCAACCAGAGCCTGCAATTGTCTGATGGTACTTTAGAACTTGCAGCTGCACAGGCTCTTCTGTGAAAGAACCCTGTTTTGGCCATTGGAAATAAAGGCAAGTGGAGGGGATGGGTGTGTGTGTGTGTGCGTAGATGGGGGCCTCTTTCTTTCTGTCTTTCAGAAGTATCAAGGGTTGTGCTGAATTTCTTTCCTTTTTTTTTTTTTTTTTTGTCCTCTCCTGCCTACTTCTTCATTTCTTCGGTTTGTTTTTGCCACTCACTCACTTTCCCACCTCATCTCTCATTTTGTTGCCAGCTCTGTCACATGCCCTCTTTATTCTTTTCACTCACTCTGTCATTCACTCCTCTTGTGTTACCCCCTCCCTCTCCCTCTCTCCTTCTCTCTCTCTCTCTCTCTCTCTCTCTCCCTCTGTCAGGTACCTATGCATGTGAAGAGATAACCGTGCACCGTTTGCCGATTTGCTCTGTAAGTCAGTCACTTGTTACGCTGTCGGATCTGCTTCATTTGAACACTTCTATCCATCAGCAAACAAGCTCCGTGATCCATATCTCCTATTCCGCACTGAGACCTTTTTGTTCACCAACAGTAGAGGGGAAAAACACGACCTTTTGTGCAATAAAAACATTACAACAGCACATATTTTATGCCCCAAGACTGATATCGGATGGCAGCAAATGGTTAGCATTTATGTCTTATGACAAAGAGCGTGCATGCTTTTCCAGGACAAATTGGTATGCGGTACTTTCACAATTTAAAGCAAACATGATGGTTTATAGCAGGGATTTCCTCCAAATCAATAGTCATGGTTTTTTAAAGAGGAATGTAGTTGGAACATCTGCTGCCCGATGTCTGACCAACAGGTGCTGCAGCACGGCACAGTGTCGTGAGAATACAGAGCCCACTGGGAGCCGGGCAAGGCCAGGTGCTGCCCAGTATTTTCATCTGTGGCAGAATCTGCTTTATTAAACCAAAAAGGACTGTAAACTCGATCCAGGACAAAGAAGAGTTTAACACAGCTCGCCCACACAGACTAAGGTTTCCTCGTGAGAAGATGATTAACCCCTTACTGCTGAAATTTATTGACAAATATGTTTATATATATGCAAAAAACACAGATCTCTGATGTTGTTCCTGGTTCCTGCTGGAGCCATTCTACCAGCTTAGGGGTCACTGCCCCTAGTGCCCCGATCACTACCTGAAATTTCAGGATATAGGCTGAAATAGGCCGTTGAAATCGACCCATGAACGTACCCGGGTAACATGTACATTAACAAAAACAGTGGAATACTGAATAAAATACTGTAAAAATACAGTAAAAATACTGTAAATTTGCAGCGACAGTCTACAAGGAGTTAATCACTAAACTTCTTAACATCTTCATATGCCTCATGTTTCAAAACAGCTACTACTAATAGGATGCATAATGTAAAACTTTCAAAATAAACTCAAACCAAGCAAAAAAAACAAAAAAAAATAGTATTTAGTATTATTTGGATTTTTTTTTTTTTTTTGGTAGGTAACATGTTGAGGGAAATTGTTAAAATAGTTAAATGAGGAAAGTTATGTCTGGCTACATAGTTTGCATACTAGGGGGAAATACAGAGTGAAAACTATTCAAGGGGAAACATAACTGAAACAACACTTCACCCAGAAATGTTTGTTTTTCCCATTTTGGCGGTATTGACTTAGCTGTTCCTTCGTTCCGGCCTGTCCTGTCCTTTCACAAACACACCCAGGTGCATGTTGGGAGTGCAGAAGTAGCAGTTAACCAATCTTGTTGCTGCAAGCCTTCACCACGGCAACAAGCCCAATGGAATTGATGATTCTCACCAGCTCGACCTCGGGGAGCGTGTTGATTGCACTATGGAGCTGCAAGGTGTCATAAAAAAAAAAAGACTTACATAGAAAAAAAAGACAACAACTACTTTTTAAAAATTTATTATACTAATTTTATTAAATGTTTGAATAATTCTGATGATTGTTTGCTCCTTTCAACTCAGACAGCAGTGATCAAGCTTCTTCTTCTTTTTTTTTTTTTCTAGTTAATTTGGGTTTTGGGGCAGAAACGTGGTGTGATATTTCACTGAGAGGGGAGAACTGTAAAGTCCAGCTGTTGGGTTTGACAGCTTTAGGGCACAGCTGGTCTTGGTCTGGTCATGCAAGTGTGTGTGGGTGTGAGTTAAGTGTAGGAGGAAGGATGTCAGTGTGCATGTGGTTAATATACATGTGCAAGTGTGTTCTCCTTATGCAGTGCTTCACCTTTGTTTTATTTCGCCAATTTTTTCCTAAATGACGTAATGAAATGTGATGTTTGCCAATTCGTTATGTCTTTGAAAAGATATGTGCGAGTGTAAAGAGCTGCAATGAGGTGTAAAAGAGTGAAAGTCGGCATTAGAACTGTGAGATTATAATGAGGAGGATGTAATTATAAGTATTCAATTTACCCAGGAACAGATTTAACCTTTTCTAAACATGTTTCCTTGTTACCACGGTTCTTTCTCCTACCTATGGGACAGCAGTGGAAGGATGGAGGCAGGGTGAAGGAGGGGTGAGGGCCTGTCCCTGGGGTGGGGTGGCGAGTTAGATGAGCTTCGGCTGAACCCCACTGAGATTGAAGCAGCGGAGTCAGACCCAAACAGCGTCCTCCCCTGTCCTCTCCTCTACTCTCCTCTCCTCTGCTCCATTGTTCTCGCCTCTCCTTCTTATCTGATCGGGCATCCACTCACTCCTATTTGCAATTCTAATGAAAATCAGACACCTGCCCTGCCAACCTTCACCCCTCTCTGCAGATCCTTGCCACAACAACAAGGAGAAAAAGACAGAGAAGAAAAGAGACAGAGAGAAAAGCGAATGAGATGAAGAGAGGGAGCCCCTATTAGAAGTGGGAGATCATGTTACTGCTGGCCTGGTAGATTGGATTGTCAGATGGCCCAGGCGGGGAAGGAAAAATGGTCTCTTTCATTCCGAGTTGCTACGACAGCGGTCTTCTCACACGATAAAAGAATCACGATATGATGTTGACTGTCGAACTGACTGCAGGACCTAATCACCCCCACGGGAGGTCTAACATAAGGGCGACCCTGGCCTCTGTCATCCTCTTCTACAGTGAAGTAAAAATCACAGCGCTCAAATATGGTGATATTATGACAGAATAAGAGCCGTCGGCGCTGATATGCATCATCAGATTGCATAGGCTGTTTTATTCCCGTCACTCACGTGCAGAGTGACAGCATTTGTGCAGCGTTAAATCATTGTTTATGAGCTCTTATCTGAATCGGTCAATGCCAAATCTCACCAAACGGAGTTCCAAAAAGAGTTCACTGAGTATTCTCCCTATTACCTTCCCCATCTATCTCAGCACACAATCTGCACCTCTCCCTGGCCCTCACTTGCTGATAGCCAAAGGTTGAGAGTATCAGCAGCCCTAAAAGGGGCCTTTAACAGCCAGCAGACTAAAGAGAGGAAAAGAAGCAGGTGGGGAAGGAGGGAGGTCAGCACGATGCTATCAGTCCATTACAGACCCCCGAGGACAAAGGCAGCTTCTCTCCTTTTCAGTCTGGCCTAGTTGTAGCCAATGCAAGGCCACTTCCCTGCGCTGCACATATGGGCACCTGGACAAAGAGACCTTGATGCAGGTGTCAAGAGGTGCCAGTCATTTTGACTGGCCTGTGTGCTGAGTTCAACCCTTGCTTTAGATTACTTTTTACAATGGTACAAAGCAACATAGACTGCAAAGGTCTTACTTTACCTCAAAAAGTAAGAGCTTTGTAAAGAAGACCACCCTACATTTTAATGAATACTGATGATGCGATGAGAATGAGATTACGCATTAGAATATAGAACAATGGAGTAAGTTTAGTTATATTTCACGATAACAGTTACACCATATCATATATTTGTAACAAAATTCAGAGAAATCCACAACCATCTCATTTAGTTGCACAATATTTTCTTAAAATGACATAAAGTGAATAAAATCTTAAAATATGTACACTTATGTAAGCATGATTCCTGTCAGATGTTCATTGGCACTGCTCCCATTATCCTAAGGTACATTAGAACTTCACATATTAGTGTTTTTTTTTGTTTTGTTGTTGTTGTTTTTTTAACCTTTTGACTGAGAAGGAACACTGGGTATATAAGACATGGATATATTAATGACCTTCAGGTTCAATAGGTGGTGGTAAATTACTCTGGATTAAAAGAATCAGCAAAAGGAAGACAAATAATACAGTACATGCTGACATCACTCACTTACTTACTCATACTATCTGGGTCCTAACTCCAAGGTGACTTTATAGACAATCAGAATCTAGAAAGACATGCTGAGGTAAATGCATATGAAACACAGAAGCAGATTCAATAATTATGATTAAAGTGATTATACAGATTATATCAACATTTAAACTGTACAAATGTTAACTGTATAAATGTGCATATTATTCAGATATAAACTTCATAAATGAACTGCAATAAATAAATATCAAATATATTCATTCAACAAATAACCTCGACCTTTGAACCTTGAATTAAGAAAACGATAAGGCACCTCCTACTCCACACCATGCTGCTAATCACCCTAGTGGTCACTCATGGTAATGCAATAAGTAAATATACTCAATGATAAAGCATAGACCTCAACAATAAAAGAGACATCTGTAAAAGTGCAGAAAAAAAGGTATTTTCAGGACTTTTATTACTAGATTTTATAACCTGGTTTTATATGTTAAAGCAATTCTGACAGCCTTAAAAACTAACCTAAATATGTGATGTTACTGCAGCATAAAGTCTATGAGCCTAAGTAGGAATGCACAGATACAGTCAGAAAAAAATGTGAGTTAGCAATTTTCAGTTGGAATGGATGGCCTTTATAAAGGTCCAATATTACATCCAAATTTTAAGTCCTTTTGTTGTGCTAACTGTCATGTTATAACATTTAGCTGTATTTTAGCCTTGCCCCTTCCCCTCCTCCCAGTAAATCCAGTGATACTTTGCTGGGAGGGAGAAAAATGTTTTTGGCATGTGCAGAGGTCTCTGGGAAGGCTAAGAAAAAAAACACCTGTTTCCCCCCTTTTAATGCCTTCCCCACCCCTGCAGCAGCGACTGGGTAACGGAGCGGGCTGTTCTGTTGCTTAATCCAGACGGGAGAGGACAGTGGTATTGTCACCCATTTAGAGGGTGCTGAGGACACGTGGCTCACCCTTTAGCACGCCTGAGGGGGTACGGGTGAAGGCAGGCCGCGGGCCACAGTGGCAGGTGCTGTGACGGACAGACCGTGGACTGCCAAAGCAAACACAAGGAGTAGAGGTGGGGTCAGGGTGGGGCAGTCAAAAGGGTGAAGCGGGTATGAGGAGATTAGTCTGCCATGGCCCTGCCCTTTAGAAAGTAGAGAAGGGGAGGGAAAGAGGGAAAGGTGTGGGCTGTGAAAAAGAGAGGTGTCAGGACACAGGGTCACATTCTGCTGCATCATGCCTCTGTGTTTTCAGACAAGGTACCGAATGAATGACCTCAGACAAGAGTTCAGAATGATACGATCCAAGACAGAGAATGAGAAATGTTAAAGTCAGCTTTAATTTCTCAGCCGAACACAGAGCCAGCTGTGAACAGACAACTACTCTTCATCTACTTGCAAGGAAACTTTGAAGTCCAACTCCAACTTGCAACAACGAAAGGAAGTATGAATCAGGTAGAGTTTCACTTGTCTCATGTCCTCTAATGGCCCACCCAATCACCAGGACATGAGCATTACACAGAACATGTGCACAGGAAGCCTGGAGGTATTGCTGTTACACAACAGAAACTGGATATGCCTTGTTCGCTAACCTTGGGTCTCTGTCCTGCCCTCAGCCCCCGTTGCACCATTATGAGGGTGACGAAAGAAGGGCATCGAGAATGTGTGAGCTTCAAACTATCGTGGACCTAACATTTGTGGACATCTTTGTGGGAATACAACGTGTTTGTGAATAAAGGTTTACAACTACACACATCTGGAGAACCTCTTAATGTTACCACATAAATGAGGGTAGCAATGGTTGGAAGGGAACTGAGGAGTACAAAGTTAACTGTTGGTAAGAGTGGGGTTTCCATCTATTTTTATGTTCGTGTTGGTCTAATGTGTAGCAAAAAGAGGATGATGTTGGAAACTTTAAAAGAAAAACATGGACTTGCTTGAGATGCCTTTTTTTTTAAACTAGCTTTTTTTTAATAGTTCAGTGGTTAACGCCATTGACTTTTTGTGCGGAAGATAGCTGGTTCGAGACTCAGGTGAGGCCTTGGGAAAGGTTCTTTGCACTATACATCCCAATAGCCACTAGGAGGTGCAAGTTTCATTGTGCCGGTCCAAGCCCAATTGTGTCAGGAAGGGCATCCAATGTAAAAACCTCTGCCAAATCAACATACAAAGGTAATTTGCTGTGGCGACCCCGAAAGAAATTATCACAATGGAAGATGGTAACACTTTTACAAAATGAACATTTAACCCACATGACCTATCAGCTGTTTCCCAACATCTACCTACATAGTCTAATAGAATGCAGTTAGTTAGTTACGGTAGTTGGTTAGCTAGTTTTATTCCCAGCTCATAGAATCTTCAGATAACAAAAAACATACAACATGGGTCAAACAAAATTATTCTGTGCTAAAAGGATTGGGAAGAAGCATAACTTATAGACTCCTACCCCTTTTTACAAATTAATTATTAAATAAATTCTGCTTCCTTTGCTTAGAAAGAAAAAAAGAGAGAACAAAAACTACATGAATAACTGTTCTTTGGGTTATTAAATGAAACAATACAATCATAGACTGTTGTTTTTTGTGCCTTTAAATGATACTCATCATGCTGGTTATAATTACTGCCATGTTGTGAATACATATATATAAAAGAAACATGTTATATAGTTATAAAGTCCTGGTTTTGATCCCAGCACTGGCTTCTCTATGTGAGGTTTGCATGTTCTTCTTGCATCTGCATGGATTCTCTACAGGTTCTCCAGCTTCCCCACCATCAAAACACACACACCCCCCCAGTTGTTTAATTGATCTAAATGTAGTTGTGATTCTGAAAGTGAATAGTTTGTCTCTATATGTCAGCTCCAATGAACTGGCGACATGTCCATGTTATATCCAGTCTTCAGTCTCCAGAGATTACGCTGTTTGGAAAACGACTATATGTTATATATCACTTCCTTTACCCTTGAAACACACTCCCAACATTTTTGATTCATGTCTCTACCATCAATTGTTTCAACCTAACTGTCTGTAGCATTATATCACACTGTTATGTAAACCCATCAAACTATATGGCACATGCAGAGATTAAAAAAAAAAATGCTCTCACTTCTGGATCATCTTCCAAATCAGTAAAGAATAAATCATATTGACATATACAATTCAATATGCGTGTGATTTTACAATACCCTTGCCATTACAAGTACGGTCATAAAAGAGTTGTTCATAAGCCAGATAATAGAGAACTGACAGCATTGACACAGGAATCGTATTGACCCCCCCCAAAGTAACCTCAAAACAACAGTTGATGGATGTGAATCCATATCCAGGGAAGATCTTTTAAAGGTCAAGGAACCGATGCATAATATGTTCAAGATGTGGATTTAGTCAGCATAGTGACTATTTTGTCCCAGAGACAAAAATATCAACTGCCCTATTTCCCAGTGCTAAGAATCTTTTTCCATCTCACAGAGGGACTGACATGTAAAAGCGTCTTGACAAAATACGCAACAGATTTTTTGTAGGTCAGGACAGACATCTTAAGGTCTTTGCTGTTGCCTTAGGTGGATTGGAACTCAGTATATACTACATTACACTTTAGTGAATACAGGGAACCTATGCTTAAAGAACAATCGTCAGAATGAGCATAGTAACAGGTGGCAATATAACTTCCTACAGCTTTGAACTGGACATTACTGTACTCGTGCCCTTTGGTCAGAAAGAGAGAGAGTCTATAGGAAGCAAAGAAAGAACAGAGGTATCAAAGTTCGACATTTGGTTGACCCATTGTAGCTATCTATTTGCTTCGCTTTGCCTCTTGCCATCCCTCCAAATCTCTCCCTTTATCACCTTGTGTAATATTTCATTCTGTAGCCACAGTGTACCGCTCCAGGGAACTGTTTAAGAGCAGGGATGTCTACTCAACCAAGCAGTACATGAGCAGTAAACATGAGCCAAGGAATGTCTGATAGAAGTTCAGAGGTCAAAATGAAGCATGCCTTGGCAGGGACAGAGGGACATAGCCACCTGGTCATCTGGGTTAATTATAAATGAGGCAGGCCGCGAGGGGGGAAGATGAGCTGGACAGCTGTCTCTCCAGACACACATATAAACACACACACGCACACACATACACACACACACACTCAGTATCAGAGCCCATATGCACGGTCCACTCCGCTGAGCACCAGATCCCAGGGGCCCGTCGTGGCTGAAAAGCTCTCCACCACAGCCAGGTGGAACTGGGGAAAAGTTCAGCAACACAAGCCGCCAGACTCTTTTTCTCGCTGCCTTTCCTCATCTCCGTTTCTCTCTTAGAGCCTCCCACAGAAATACAAGACGAAGTATGTTGTAGACCTCAGGGGGCCTTTGGAACTGAGAAAAATAGTGATTTATACAGGTTAGACATTGTTTATTAGGCGATGAAATGAGAAGAATAGATCAATGTTTGAAAAGTACATTTCCTATTACTCAAGCCTGATGCACAATTTAAACACAGATAGACAAACATCCATATCAGGCCCTCCATTTAAATAGATATTTGTCATAATCGACCTTTTGCTGAGCTTGTGTGACTCTGTTGTTGCAAGTGTTTGGATTAACTCGGAAATAAATATTGCTCTGTGAACAGAGCAATGACTGCAATTCTTAAATATAACATGATGTTCGCCATAGCAACAGATAGGAGCAGATGATAAATGATAAAGGTGAAAGCATAAAACGTGATGGATGGGCAGGATACATGTTAAAGAGACACCTAGACAGTGAGAAATATGAACTTGAAAATCAAGCAAGAAATGGAGTAACAGTGATCATTTGCCAAAGAGACTGATACCAGCTGTATGTCTTCTTCACAGGTTATGAAACTAGACACACATTGGATTATGAATATCAGTCATATTCAGCACCTGTGTTTATACTTGATAATATTTCACCAGCTGAGTGTTGATGGAGGTAAAACGATAAGGCTGATTATTTTTTGCTGATTCAGTGCATAAAGCAATGTGCTGCCCGAGACATCAGACACACAGCCAATGAAAAACTATACTGTGGTCCCTTCTGATAGGGAGCGACATGAAATATGTCTTGGTTTTCTCCCCTGGATACAAGAGATCTACAACACAGACAGACTAGAGCATGAGGTTTTTTTTGTTTTTTTGTGGAGGCATTGTCCAAAAAAGCGCTGACAACAGAAAAACAGCCCTCTTCTATGAAAGAGCTTCACTGTGTTTGCAAGTGTCCTGTCACTGGAAAAGCCATTGCAGTGGAGTGGAGGAGTAATCCTGGCAGGGCCTGTCTTTTTACTTAGGAAACCCATAAGAACCCAAGCCTTGAGCAAAATGCCTCCCCTGACACTCATAGCTGAGATAGCAAAGACGGTACTAGGGCCACTGTGTATGAAATAAACACAGAACCAGAGTCCATTGGGAACAATAAGACTGATGCTGGAAGTGTGTGTGAGAGTGTGAGCACTATGTACATTATAAGGTTTAGTGTAAATGCATCTGGTGAATACATGATGGACATATCAGGCTGATATGATACCCTTCCTCCAACCGTCACTGCAGAAATCCTTAAAAAAAAAAAAAAAAAAAGGAAAGAAAGAAAATCCTTAGTCCACTTTTATTTTTTTATATAAATTGTCATAACAATCTGCTTCTTTTGAAGTCTAATCCATAAGGATCAGCACACTTCGCTCTAATGCTGTTTGTCGGATCCAAGCGGAGGACCATTCTTAGTCTTTCATATCCAACTGCACAATGACAGCTGAGGGCAATCTGCTGCGCATCATCAATGCTGAACCACTTCTTCTCACAAGCATCTGCCTTTGAGAAACACCAATGTCACCTGTCACTCACGAGATCCATTAAACCAATCAGGCCATGGGAGATCTGATTAGGTGGGCCTGCCGGCATTTAACTCACTAAGAAAATGAAATGGCCTGCTGTTGTCCCTGCTTGTCATGGTTGAAACCCACTGTCAACAGAACACAGACGTTGGCCCAAGATGTAAAATTGATGGGGACAGAGATGTGGTCTGAGAGAAATGTAGCTCTGGCAAATGCATGGATTAATTTGGATGTATGTAGTTCAATACACTGCAGTGCATCAATAAAGTAACTTAGTACAATGTAACACAAACCATCTCAGCATTGTCCTCTATTACCTGTGTGTTACTTTATTCTACCCTTTCAATACTTCACAAATCACAGTTGGCTTGCAAATAAATGTTGAAAAAGTTTGACAAACATTGAGATCATGCAATCAGGCACAGCTACTTGGCTCTTCATAACATGTCCTTTTGCATTTTAATGGCTCACCTCTTCACGTGTAGTGTTCCACTAAAACAAGTTCTCCCACTGTCCAAGGAAATCTGCTTGGATGTAACAAACCAACAGGTTAAAGAGTTTTTCCAGAGTTTTTGCTGAGTGATAAAAGGTTCAGCCAGACCTTTTCTCCAGTGCTGGCACGGTGTGGAGCCTGTTCTGGTTATGCAAGACAACAATCTAAATGTGCATTAAGGAAAACTGGAAGTGGAATCGAGTCTGTCTTTAACCCGGCAAACACGTCTAACTGACTTTGTTTCATAGAGTTGTTCTGCTTCAACTGACAAAACAGAACAAAACTATTCATTCCTGGTACGCTTAAAGATACTATATCTAATTTTAAAATGACCTGTATTATGTTACAAAGATGTGAAGAGTGAATGAGGCAATGTTTATTTATTATATTATATTATATTATATTATACAGTCTGCCTGGAACAATCATACTCCTGTTCGGTTTCAAAGATGATAATTGCATGCTTGGTACTGTGTGAAGCACCTGCAGTGACACACTGTGATGAGCTGTTCTATTTGGTGGATGTGTCTCATTAGCCACCACTACACTGAAATATGTACAAATAACACCCACAGGCTAATATGCTAATTGAAGTAGCATCTATGTCAGTTTAGCACATAACACCTTGATGACTTTGTATGTTAATATTAAACAAGCATCAGGCAGAAAGTGCTTCAGCTTGTTGTCACATGGACTTGCACCAAGCATATACCATATATAGGGGCCATATTGAAATGACAATGTGACTTGTAAATCCTTAAAACACACAATAACGCAGTTTAATCCTTTCAATAAACATACAGTTAAGAATTACTTCTTTCTGTGCCACCACTTTCACCACTCAGAGCCCCTGGCTTTGGTCCCATGTCACCCAACTCGAAGCCAAACAAAGCAAAAGTGCCAATCAGCTGCAAGTTGAGCCCAGCTGTTGCTAGGGCTGGAAGACATGGGGCAGAGATTAGGTTGGGGTGGCGACTTAATGTCCGGCACAGGGAGAATTAAGGGAAGGGGTGGTGGTATGGTAGTGGCAGTGGTGGGAGTGGAGAAAGGGAATACAGGGGATGAAAGGGATCAGGCTAGTGTTTTGGATGAGGGATCGGGTGATGTTTGGCCAAGGCCTGAGGAAGTATCAGTTGCGACACCTTCATGTGAGAAGGTTACTCGGGGCTGAGGTAGTCTCCTGGACCAGAGGCCTTAGGAAATGCTGACAGATACACATACAGTCCACGTAGACAAATACACATGCATGCAGTCGCACTCAGGCAGATAAACACTCCCTTCTCACATTGACACACAAATATTCAAAGATGGAAGCAGACACTGAATTATGTTCTCAGCAGAAGTCCTACTTTGCCAGCACACACACTCATTGATTAATCCATATGGGCTAGCACAAACACAGCAGCTTCTAACAGCTGAGTGGTAAAATCGGAGGGCTCCACCCAAACAAAGCTTAGCAGGTCACAGTCAGTTCAATAGTCTATAGTTCCTTACAGGACCTGAGGGAACCCTTCCACCAGAAGATAACCATAGTGAAACCCAAATGTGTGTGAGCCAAAAACATACTTTCATATACAACATACATTAGTATTTAAACCACTGAAGGTGCTTTTGACATGAAATTATTCTCAGATAACATATTTGACTCACAGGCACCACTGGGTTAATATTAAAGGGATAGTTTTGGGATTTTTGAATCTGTATTTCATCCCCATCATCAGTGTACTACATCCACACTGACTTACCCCCCGACAGTGTCCTGTGAGCCCAGTTCTGGTCCGGCTTTAGCCAAAACGAAAGTAAAGTAGTCTGGCAAGTTTGCGGGGGTGTCACTAAAATAAAATGTTTTTCTTCTCAAAAGAGGGATTTATTTGCATCACAACCCAATGTCCACCAAAAACTCACACATCGTAAAGCGCAGTCATGCTAACTGTTGCGCACTAGTCAACAACTTTGTTCAGTAGTGAAACAGGTAGCCTAGCTGTCATTTTGCGGCAGCCCACAGATATATTACTATGAAAGAGAAAGTAGGGCCAAGTGATTACGCTGATCAATAATTTATGATCAGATAAAAACTGTGATGGAACTACTCATGCGATAGCAAATAATTAAGCTGGGAATATCATCATAATATAAAACAGATCATTAGGAAGACAATGAAAACATTTGGCATATCAAAAGACTGGCTTTCCATGTGACGCAAGAAACATTCCTAATGCTATAAGCACAAGAGAACCCCATTAATCTTCACTGTCGGCTCATATGCAACTACTATCCATATATCATTCGCTCTTTCATGTATCCATCCGTTTGTATTGGAATTGCTATGAGCTTATCCCGTGCAATTTTTTTTTTTTTCTTCTTCCAAAGCTAAATCTGCTGAGCTCACAGAAACTCGTTATCCTTTCGGTCAAAGTGTCCAATCAGCAGGTGGTGGTCTGGCGATTGACATCTGAGTGAGATGTGATCACAGATAGCCCTCCCTCTCTATTCCACCTGGAGCTCGCCCGGCGCTCGTGACTGACAGCTGTGCTCTTAATAATTCATCTGGCCCTGGGTGTCTGAAGGTCAGGAGATCATCTGCTTGGGCTTGGGCGCTGAGGAGAGGTGGCACTGTCATGAAATATTTATTGACCTGCTGTACTCCCAATACACTCTCAAAATACACAATCTCCTTTGCTAAACACAGCACAGATTCGCACCCAGAAGCTTCAGTGGAATAATAAGCGATACTGTTTGGATGTGTATGTGCGAGAAAGAGAGAGAGAGAGAGTGGCTGGTTTCCGTCCAAAAGGTTCTACCCGCTCATCGTATCTGTTACAAACAAGAAAGTCGCATTTCTGGTTCCAATTCAGAGCAAAGTGCTGTTCATATGTAATATTCTGTGAGCAGCGAGAACCTCCATATGTGGACATGTCTCCACCAGTCAAGCCCGGCAGCTGTAGAGACGCCAGCAGAACTGATGACCTAATGCTGGTCCTGCTTCATCATGATCACTCCTGAAGGAACGCACACTCGTACACACATACACTGAAATACGAATTCCCTTCCTGAAGCCAAGGCATTACGCTCCTCTCACTCCCAGATTTCAGGCAGGTGCTGCTGTTGTTTGTCGAAGCGTTTGGCAGTACACTCTTGGATTGCAGCACTTCGGTGCATCTGTATCAGCTTGATATGAGCAATTACGTGCTCCTAGTGGTATGCTGCGGAGCTAAATCACAAGGCCAGACTGTTTCAATAAGACTTCTTTGTGTGCACGAGGGGTGTATAAATGTCGCATTACTCTTATTGGATGACTATTTGCACACGGCAGCATCGTATTATAATTACATTCAGCGTCTTTCTCCTGGTTTTTCATCCTCATCTTTGGGTCAAACCGGGAGACTCTGCATTGCATATGGCATTTTGATAAACCAAACTGAGGGAGTCAGGGCATGAAGGGAATGTCGATACACTCGGGTGCGTGATTGGGGCTAATACTGCGTGGATTTGTAACACTTACAGTCTGCTCAAAAAGTTTGGATTGTATATTACAATGTTGGTTATTTATTGTATTTGGGAGGTAAGACAGGGATTGTTTATCATGTGGAAACTAAGTGAATATGTGCCTCAGATTGAGTTTACTCATGCGTGAGCGTGGAGTAATTTTCTCCTGCTTAGAGGTTGATGAGTTGTGCATGTTTGACTAGAAATGTGCAAATCAGAGGTGGGATTTGGATCAGAGACGGAGGGAAAAGAGAGGAGGAGCTCAGTTAACTAGTTATAGAACACATATCTATAGCTTTAAAGGGGAAATATAGGCAGTGATGGATGAAGTACGCACTTTTTTTATATGTAAGTACAAATACAGGGACAAAGTTAAATTAATTTAAGTAAAATCAAATTGTATTTATATATCGGTAAATCATGACAAAACTTCTCTCATGACACTTTACATATGGAGCCGGTGGAAACCAGACTCTCAAGCCAATTCACAGAAACCCAACAGAATCCTCCAGGAGCAAACACTTGTAACTGGTGACAGTGGAAAAACTTTTATATTAACAGGCAGAAACCTGAAACAGACCCTGACACCTGGAGGATGGACGTCTGCTTCGACCACTTGGGGTAAAAGAAAGAGAGAGGGTAAAGGAAAGGAAAAAGGAGAGAGAGAGAGAGAGAGAGACAGGGGGTGGGGGACGACACATGGATGCGATTTATGCACAAAGTAAGTAAAACTACTCATTCTAAAATGTAGTTAACCTTTACAAACTGTTCATTTCTTCAGCCTTCACAGTTTGTTTCAGGTCAAATTTAACCCATATCGAGAATTCCCTGATAATAAGTGTCTAAACCAAATGTTGAACTACAGATTTATTTAGAATGTCTAAATAGACTGTCCCACATTAATAAATATATGTAATATATATAAATATAATGTTTCAGAGAAAAAGAAGGAAGAGCATATTATTGCGTAATATTGTTAAAATGACACTTATTTTTTCAGTTTGTCCATATTATTCACATTGTTTTAAAGCATAGTTTGTAGATGTAAACATTTTCATAACGTAATTTTACTGTTTTCACTCTAAAACATAGAGAAAAGTTTGGAGTTGACATATATATATTATATATTATTATGTTATTATTTTACTTCAGAATGTGGAACTGAACTAAAATGAGTTTGACCCCCCTGGTCTACAGCTCCATTACAGTGATGTGTACAGTTGCACAGCACTTTGCACACATGGAAAAGCAGTCAATTTACCAAAAGAGGAAGAAAACTAAAGTAGCGTACAACATAAACACAAATCAAAATGTAGTGGAGTAAAAAGTACAGATACACGCTCTAAAATGTAATGAAGTAAAAAGTACCCATTCTTAAATTTACATTACAATATTTATCCAAAGTGACTTATAAGGTATAGGCTTACAATGTGTAGCATAAAGAGCCTTGCCCAAGGGCCCACCCGGGATTCAAACTGGCAACCTTCCATACCAAAGTCAGCAGGGTAAACCACTAAGCTATCCTGTCACAAATAGACAAAAAAAATGTACTCAAGTGTAGTAATTAAGTACTTTTACTTTGTTACATCCCACCGCTGTGAATATCGAGGCTATATCATGACATACGCCTCCACAATTTGCAACCAGGAAATATGCAAAGTAAAGGATCAAACAAAAACCATTTCAAAGGTCACCAAATGACTGCAATGTTGATTTACATGAGACTAATTTTACGAGATATTGCAACTATTTTTACTTTACAAGCTACAGACATGACATAGTTTCTCTGGATTGAGCTCACAGATGATCTATAACTGTTAAAAATGATCAAAAGTAATTCATAGGTTATACTAATGGAGTTGTGTGTTTCTTTATCATCAGAGGTTCCTCATATATGTCATCTGATGTTATTTTGTGAAATTACAAATACTCTGTTGTGTTATTTATTCAGATTAATGAAGTTGAATTGGTCTGTTTGCAGATGTTCTTGGCTCCCTGATGTACATTCCACAGCTGTGTTAGATAATCTAATTAAATATTCCACTTTAAGAAGAGGCAACATCACATAAAAGCAAGTTCATGAAAGTGTATTTTAAGCAGTGATTTAAAAGATCTTGAATTAAGCAAAAAAAAATAAAAAATAAAAAACAGAACAAGTAAAAATGATCTTGGTAAGATTTCTTGAAATAAGATTCTCAAGATTTACTGTCTAAAAATAAGTCATTATATTTCACTGAAATGTTACTCTTCAGATGATTATGTTTTATTTTAAGTGTGATGAGATATTTGGACTCGAAATGAGAAAAACACACTCGGTAAGTTTTTGATTTTTTCTAGTGTAAAGGTATATTAAGCTAATGTTTTGAGATGTGAGTGTACGTTTTACATACAAGATCTATTTCAAGAAATCTTACCCAGATAATTTTCACTTGTTCCATTGGCTGATTTTTTATTTATTTATTTATTTTTTGCTTAATTCAAGATTTTTTAAATCAGTTCTTAAAATACACATTACTAAACTTGCTTTTATGTGATGTTGTCCCTTTTTAATGTGGAATATTTAATTTGATCCTGATATGGTTATTCGTTTATGTTATTATACATGAGGTTCTTTTATTCCATTCCTATTTGTGCCCTCTCTACTTCAATTGACTAATATTTTTCACATTTGCTGTACATATATCTTTTGTTCTATTGTTTCTGTTTTAGTGTCTTTGTATCTTGTATTCTGTTGTTGTTCTGCTTTGTCTGTCAAAGCACTTTATAAACTTAGATTTTAAAGGTGCTATATAAATAAAGTTATTATTATTATTAGTAGTAGTAGTAGTAGTAGTAGAAGTAGTATTAATAATACTTATTATTGTTGTATTTGCTTAATTCAAGCAAAAAAATAATTATTTTTATTATTATTATTATCATCAGTAATATTGATAATAATTTTTTTTTTTGCTTAATTCAAGTAAAAATTTCAAATTTTTATGTATTTTAAGCAGTGATTCAAAACATCATGCTAAGCAAACAAATCTAAGCAAAAACAAACAAAAAAATCTGCCAATGCAACAAGTGAACATCATCTTGGTAAGTTTTCTTGCAATAAAATTTTCAGTTTTTATATTTCACTGAAAAATTACTCTTTAGGTGATTATATTTTATTGAAGTGTGATGATATATTTGGACTCGAAATGAGAAAAACACACTTGGTACGTTTTTGATTTTTTTTTTTCTAGTGTGAAGGTATATTAAAGCTAACTTTTTTGAGGTGTGAGTGTACGTTTTACACACTAGTAAAGACTATGTACACGTCAAGACACATTAGCAATTTATGTGTTGCACTCTAACATAATCCCAAAAATGTTGTAACGTAATGTGGCTTCATATCTCACAAATGTCCATCAAATTGCTCCTGCTTTGAGGTGTCCAGAAAACAAGCTGTGACAAACGACCTCTTGTCATGTGAGGATGTATGGAAGATATGAGCAGTTGTGTTGGGGCTCAGAGGATGGAGCCACAGGTGTTAAACAGCTAAGCGCTTTAGCCGCTCCAGGGGAAAAGATGTTATTGAACCAGTAAGGCTTCTCAAACAGCCCCTCTCTGCAGGGCAACTCAAAGCCTGGGGGTCAAAGGTCACAGTGAGCAGCGATGGAAGCCATTTGTTTGGTTGTCATGGCTCAACAGGTGAGCCCTGGGTGTGTGTGTGTGTGTGGGGGGGGGGGCTTCGCAAAACATCTCACCCGGCAAGAAAAAAAAATAGCACCAGAGGCTCAATATCAGGAATGTCCACCACACACGGCCACTCACTCACCACACACGTCACAACAACCTGTGTTTACCCTTATTTCACCCAGTGTTCACACCACACTGTTTGCTTTGTAGCTTTGTGAGGGGAGGCAGTCCTGAAAAATGCTGAAACTGGGAGAAAAAGAAAAAAATGGAAAGAACAACCATGGCCACCATCAGTGTGCAGGTCTGTGTTTGTTTTTGTTCGAGCACCTTTTTTTTTTTATTTGGCAACACAGAGCTGCACCTGTGTTACGAG
>JAPSES010000211.1:16310139-16327179 GCA_029822895.1 Maxillicosta whitleyi | reverse complement strand
CAAGACTGGTAGCAACCCCGCTAGCTGGTTTTCTTTGTATAGGATCCAGCCATTGAGTTCAGGCCACAGCAGACTAATCAACACATTCAACACGTTACTGCACACATTCCACCTCCAATTGGGCCATTGTGGCAGGTGAAGCCTTTTCTATAGACACTGCACACTTCATTTATACAGCGTTTAGGAGACTTTCAGATCCGCACAATGAAGCCTGATTGCTAGTTGTCGAGGGTCATTTAAGGCTAATTTTAAATCAGGTTTTACATTAATGGGCACAACTCTCTTAACTTCTTCTTAGAGAAAATGAACACTTACACTGTATTACTCAAGGGTTTGTTTTTTTGTTTTGTTTTGTTTTTATTATTTTACCAGCGACTTCCAGCTGCAAATATATGGAAAGACATCTATAGGCTGCTTAATGGATAAGTCGGCACAGGCTGCTCTCTGTAAAGGCAGATCTGTCTAACAAGCATAAAGTAATGGTCCAAAGCTGAACATGACAGCGCATTAGACGAATTATCACAAGGGACCGTGACTATTTCAAAGCTGTAAAAACAATGCGGTACACATAAAAACATCTGCTGTGTGTCTAAGGGAAAGAGAGAGTGAAAAATATCGCAATTTCAGGCTAAGAAAAAGATGTTGAACATTATCATTTCAATTTTCCAGCCATCCCCAGGCTCAACAGCACATGTGTAAGTTAACACACACACACACACACACACACACAGATGTCCTGTGTTGTCCCATCTTGATGGCCTCTGCAATAGAGATAATTATGTTTAAATGCAGCCATTTAAAGATAAATGAGCAATAGTAGGTAATGATGGCTTATTTCCCATCTGTCTGTGCATCGCTGTGCAGCTGAGCCTCGTGAATGAACATCACTGTTCTGAATGCACCAAACTAGTCCTCAGCAACTATTTATCTCACCCATTATTGGCATTATAAGTAGTTAGACAACTGTGTGACACCCACAAAATCATCAGAATTAATGTCAGACAACACTCACGTTGAATGGGAAAGAATCAACTATTTTATTCTAAATCCAATTTTCCAAAAAGATTCAGATTCAACAATAAATTCCAAATCCAAAATCCAAAAATAGATTTTTTTATTGTAAACTCACTAGATGCACAGGATTGACATACTGTTTCTCTCTCAATTTACTACTGAAATCCCATGTAATTAAAAAAAAAAAGAAGTAACAATAGAATAAGAATTTTTATTAAAAAGTAGTATTAAAGATAAACTTTAGCACAGTGGTGTAGTGGTCCCTGTAGAAGTGGGTATACTCTGAACTTTTGCCCCCTTTTTTCTCCTTTTTAAAGTAGTGTAGAAACAGTGACATAATGAGACATTTGCTCATATGAGGTAATTTTTCTGACACCTCCTGCTTAAAAAACCCAAAACATCAGAAGGATTTGTTTGTTTGTAGGTATTACAAAAAGTAAAGTGCAAAAAGTTAGGTCCGATCACAAACAAACCAATAGGATGTTGGAACAGCATATGTTTACACTTATCATCCAACCACAGTCAATAGTGCGATTTTTCCGAATTTTTAAAAATTTTTTATTTGACCGAACGCAAGCCGGAATGAAAACAAGCCAAAATTAAATGAGAATAATGAGGCTTACATTTTTTATTTTTTTTTAAATGTAAGACGTAGAAAGTACAGATAATTGTGTGAAAATGTAAGAAGTAGAAGTTAACATAATTACTCCAGTAAAGTACAGATAACCAAAATTCTACTTAAGAAACATAACAAAGTATTTGTAGTTTGTTACTGTAAACCTCTGCTTGTTTGTCATATTTTTTCATTTCATAATGCATCAAATGTTTTAGCTCAGTGAAATGTCGGGAATGTAGACGGGCCAGTTCAGTACCAGCACTTTTTCATCACAAAGCCATTCTGTTGTAATAGATGCAGTATCCGGTTAAAGTCTTCCTTAAAAAAATGTGCTGTTTACAGAGGAGCTCAAACCTATGTCTTTCACCATTGATGGTGTTGTTCCAGATGTGCGTGCTGCCCATTCCATAGACACTAATGCACCCCCACACCATCAGAGATACAGGCTGTTGAACTGAAGACTGTTAGGGTGGATGACCCCCCTCCTATTTAATCCACAGGTGAGTCCAGTGTTAATGATTTCCAAAAATAATTACATCTGACTTCAGAATGGTTCCACATTTCCTCAGTCTATTTTAACCATTTATCGAGCAAATGACTATTTTTGGTCATTTCCACATACATTACACGGTGACAGTGGTAACAGTTCCAGTGAGCACAGTGAGTCAACAATCAGTGAGTGAACCTGCTTCATTACACTGCATTAAAAAAGGGGGTGTCTAAAAACAAGATAAAAACACTACATGTGAAGAAAAAGATACTAAAAACAGGTGAAATATATGAATTTTACTTGACAACATTTCTTGTATTAAGATTGTTAAATCCAGAAATAAGCATGTCTACAGATGTATGACACTTAAAATAAAAATTAACTCTTAAAACAAGATAAATTATATAACACTTCTAAATCTAAGTGTTTTGTTTTGGGGATTTTTTCTTTGTAAGAACCAAATAATTTGCAGTGTAGGGACCATAAAGTAATGGTACTAATGAATGATGGTCAAAGAGATAATATGGACGTGGGAAGGTGTCTGGATCAGCACTTATATTGGTCTAATGTTATAAAATACATGTTAATTTTACCTTACATGCATTATTTATTTATTTTTTAAAAATATAAATACTTCTTTTTTGCCATGTATGGGTGAGGATCCAAATATGGTAACTTCATTCACCTTGATTTTCTACATAACAATAAAAAAAATTACAAAATTTCACAAAAGTAATAGTCTTGTTACATCCTCCAATAACACACCAAGGTTGAAATTCTTAATTTCAGAGTATCTTTTATGAGTGTTCTATAAAGGGTTAAATTTTTTTTGCCCACAGACGACGACAGCATTTCTGGATCATGCTCATATATGGCTTCTTCTATATACGATAGATCATGCATGTGTAGATGCTGCAGCAAGTCGTTTCTGGACGTGTTCCCTGAGCCTATGTCTGTGCCTGGTTTTAATGCAGTGCTGCCTGAGGGCCTGTAGATCATACAACACTGATTATCAACCTTATCTCTAACACACAGCAATTTCTCCAAATTGTCTGAAACATTTGATTATATTATGTTCTTTACATGATAAAACACGTCTCCCTTATTATTCTGAAGTTGTTCTACAATTTGTAGACACAGTTTTCACACTCTCTCTAAAATGCTCTTTTTTTTTTTATACCTAATCATGTTAGTGACCTGTTGCTAATAAACCAAATTATTTGCTAAATGTTTCTCCAGCTGTTTCTTTTTTAGAACCTCTTAATTTTCTTGCCTTTTTATCCCGGTTACATCTTTTTAGAGGCAGATTATCACAATTAAATTACACCGTTAAACCTCATGAAACACGTTTTATCACTTTAGACATTTGATATGCTCTTGTGGTGAATATATTATGGGATTATGGGATTTGCATATCATTGCGTTCTGTTTTTGTTTATGTTTCAGACAATTTTGGAGGAAAAAAAATAAATAAACCAAAAACAGACAGTTAAACTTGTTCTTTGTGGCCACAACAGTATTTCCAGTTGTGAGTCACAGACCTGCTGACCAGATAGTGAGAGAGAAAAGTGTTTAAGAAGGGCCTAATGCTTTGCAGGTTGATTGAAACCAGGCCATTGAAATGCAGGAGTGTGTTGCTTGGTGATTGAAAAAGCAACTGTGCTGAGGGAAAATAAAAGAAAGTCCCAGACTGAACAAAGGAGGCCCTGAAAAACATCCTGCAAGCACGCTAACAGAAACTTTACAGCTTCTCCCAGAGATAACCAGGAGAGAAAATGGCCGCCTGGAGCCTTCGCCACTTAAGTTGACGTATCAATCTGTTTGTGTTTGTTGTTTTTTTTCTTCTTTATAATGTAGCTCAGTTCAGTTTTTTCCATATCTTCTTTTCATTCTTGCTGTTTTTGCTCATGCACAGACATAAACACACACACACACACACACAGTGACACACACCAAACAAGTCTAGGGCATGCAGGTGTGAAGGTTGTGTAAGCAACATGACCCAGGTGCAGATCAAATGTTTCTGCCATGACAAATGCTGCACTTTCCACATTCCAATACATTATTAAATCTCTGTTTCAATTGTTTTAAGGGCAGACACATAATGTCTGATTCTAACATGTGATGCATCTGTTGTTTATGTTATTTGATACACAGACTATAGAGATTTCGTGACAAGGTTAAACTGCTGTTGAAACAGGATGAATAACAGTTATTTTTGTTTTTACTTCTGCTTGAACGCAACCCCTTGTTATTTCATGACGTGTTTTGCAATCATAATGACAATAACACGTTTTAAATGAATTTGCAACAAAAATTTAAAGTGGAAATCGCAATGTAAGCAACAAAAAAGATATTTTAAAAAATGAAAAATGGACTTCTCTGTAAATTCATGCAAAAAAATCATGAACTGTGCGCACGGCATAGAAGTGTATCCTCTTACATTTTTAACCCCGCAGAGACTTTAGTCATTAATCAATCAAATCACGCTGATGTTTCCTGTCTGATCTGTCAGAAACACACGAGCCAGAAAAAAAAAAAAAAGAAGACCTCGAGCCACAGATGGAGAAAGAAAGATGGGAATAAAACCTACAGGAAACATTTGTTTCTTTAGCCCGATGGACTGTGCGTGTCTGCAGGCACGCACACACATATTCACACCTGCAAATGTGTCAGTAACCCTCACCCAAATGTTCACACACATGCCTGCATGTTTGCATTCATGCATGCTGACATATACACACATAACAGCCAGGTCATAGGAGAAACATAATATAGCAAGCATGCATGTCTGTGTAGAAACCTGAAAAACAGCTAAACATAAACCAAAAACGGGTCCAGAATAAATAAACAGAAGAAAATAAATGTCCGTTTTAATTCATTAGATATATGTTTAATTTCTGAAAGCTGGATATGACAGTCCAAGTGGAGGAGGCCCTATCCTAATCTGGTCCAAGATGCAATCTGAGATGAGGGTGTTTTATCCAAGACAATCAATCTTCTCCCCTTGATGACTGCCAGACTTAAGAACTCCGTGTCTCACCTCAGCTTGATTTCCACTACAAATTTCCTGTTATGGTCATGTTTTAATCAACTTTGGTGTGTTTGACTTGGATGTTCCTCACAGGTGTCAAGGGTGTATTTTCCTCAGGACGAAGTCTCATTTCAAGCTGCAAGAAGCGAAACATGCTTGAATGTACAATTATTTGATGAGATCTAACATTTAAAGAATATAATGTAAGTCAGCTGTGATTTTGTGTTTATTTGACTTTGTACGTCATATTAGTCATATTAAAACTGTAGGTGCTAATGGTGTGCTTTAGACTTAGAGTATATGTGAGGGTTTCTGTCAGTTTTAATCTTTTAAAACAACCAGAATCAAAGATATAATCCCGAGTTTCGGGCAAGTGGTGGTGGGGGGGGGGGGGGGCGAAAGTGTCAGGGTCTGGTTAGAGTTAGACATGCGGAACTGTGGTGCATCTGCCTTGTCACGCTTCTGGGCTCAAACTGCCCGAGGTGCCCACACTAAATAAGCACAACAAATTCAAGCACAGGAGGGTGTGTGTGTGCATGTGTGTGTATAAACTGGAATGGGGAACATCAGGAAACTTTGACACGTAGCAGCACTTTGCCAGTAAAACGAATCGGCGAAGTGCAAAAGGTTAAAATGATGTGCAGGAGTTAAGTCAAAATGGAACTAATTCACAATCAAATGAATGACGATGTGTCGCCGTCAGTGGCTGTAATGAGCTAATGAGCTATAAACCTGTTGAATGACTTCAGCGGTGAAATTAGGAGATGTTTACAACATCGGTCTCAGATGTCCATATCTCATTATTAACTTGAATTTAATGCCTACCCCCCCTCAACAAACCCAGACATCTGCTGTGTGTTCTGAATTACAACACATATTGAGCAATTCCAAACCACAGAGAAACTTCTAATTCATGGGGTTTTTGTGGCTTTTGCGTCATGCCAAAATGCTACCAGCCAGCACAGATACAGATAATACTGTTTCTGACTCTGGCACACTGTGAACATTATTGTCCCGATCTTGTGCAATGTTAAATTATCACATTTGAGTTTGTTTCGCATTAAAAACAAAAACAAAAAAACAGTTAAAATTTGTCAAAGTGCTGAGGAATGTTAATTTCCACTGCATGTCTGATTCTTATTTTTGGATGATGGTTTTATGATTTACTCTAATGAGATTTTCCTGCCTTAACATATTCCATTACCTAGTTTATGTTTGTGTGTTAGACAGAGTGTATGATCTGTGCACATGTTCGTACGCTGTTGTGTGTGAGTGCGTAGGTCTCTTGGCCGCGGGTTGCAAAGCTCTCAATATGAGTTCAGTTCACTTTGTTTGATTTCTTGAACTCCAGCATTCCTACATCTTCAGCTCCAAAGAATAAAACGGAGGTGCATGCTAAAATGTTGTGAGTGTCCAAGAACTTTTCCAGCTGGATGCAAAACCCTGACAGTTTCTGGCTCTGTTTTAGCTGCACTTTATCTCCAACGCTCGCTCTTTTATGGGGGAGCAAACATTACAGGAGGGAAATTTCACTTTACCTTTCTTTTTTATTCGCTCTGCTCCTCTCTGCTGAATACCTGCAGCTCTGACAGTGTTTCGAGGAGGAAGACGCGGGCCTTGCGAGCATCAAAGCTCACTTGCGTGGTAAGAGTGGTAAGAGGTCTCCTGTGCTGTTAAAGAACTGGACGCGTATCAGAAACTGGGAACATCTGCTAAGTAGTTTAAACAGCACCTTCAGAACCTGGCTGGAGCTCAGGAAAGCTCAAATGGTCTTTTGTTACTGTCCGTTGGTTTTCCAATAAACAGATGCAGCTAAATGGAGTATATTTTCAATACACTATAAATCATTCTATATTACAAATTAGGTTTTTTTTTTTAACCGTTCAATAACTCAAAGATCGAGTCTACATGGCTTAAACTCCATATGAAAGAATGGCTATGTTTCATATCTACACATACAACATATGTGTATAAAAATGTGCTTAAAATTGCATCCATATGTTACAGATTAATGATAATGTTTCATTTAGTAAATCACAGCACTTTCTGTACAACAACCATCATTTAGTTAAATACAGAAAAATAGCAAATATGTGACTCAAGCTTGACTCACAAAGCATTTAATAATACTTAAACCAAAATGTGATTGTTTCCATAACCAAACCAAAATGCTTTTATTATCTAAACCTGGAAACTTACAGGAGTCACTATGTAAACCACCCTGTTGCCTTTAATAGAGATTGTTTCGACAATCATATGACACAATATGACACATTTTTGGTTCAGAGACATGAAGAGTATTTGTGATTTAGGCTAAATTTATGTAAAATGCATTTTTTTTTTTTCTAATGACAGGGTTGATACTGTGTAGTTTGTCATTAGGGTCATATTTCTAAAAGAAGAAAAGCATTTTTAAAATGGACAATAAAAAGCCACAACAAAGAAAATTGTGTTTTACAACTTAGAAGCTTCTCTGTGCAATATTTTTTACATGCGTTTACACACATTGTGCATTGAAAGAGCAGGCACACACACACACACACACAAATGCTAAACAGCCCTCAGCACTGTGGTCTTTAAGTGTGCGTAACATGGCAGCCATTATCCTATTAACATCAGTAGAGACCTGGAGGCAGTCAGGGGGGTGGGGGGTAAGGAGGGAAGAAACTGGCATCAAAAAGGCACTACAGTTAACGGAAGGAGGTGAGCCTGCAGCCCAGAATAAAGGAGGGAGGCAGATATTGATGAAGGAGGTAGAGAGAAAGGAATGAGAGGAGAACAGGGAAGGAAAAAGAAGTGAAGCAGCTGTGGCGTCAGCAGCAAAACGCTGTTGGAAGAACTGTGAAAACTGTGATTCTGTAAGTGTGTGCATGCATATGTGGACATTTACATACAATCTAAGTGTTTATTATAGATTGTCTTAGAATATTAATGCTTAAAGCTACAGAAGCTGAAATCAAAAGGAAAAAATACTACAATTAAACACACACGTTTCTTCTGAAGCTCTCTCCTTTCAGCCCAAATCGAAAGACTAAATATAAAGATACCTAATGCCATGTCATATTATGATGGAAAACTGAGGCTTGTTTTCTATATTTCCACATGCAGTCACAGAGAACAGTGGCAGAATCATGTCTAGGTTGCATTTTCAATAACAGCTGTCAATGAGGAATTTAGCTTGGATGCATAAAAACTATTAAGCACAGCAGAGTTAAGCCACAGCAGGATATATAGTTCATTTTCCACTTTATAATGCAATTTTTTTAGTTTCTGTATATGGGCGCTTCTATGAAACTAGATCCTAAAAACAGGACAGAGGGGTTAAAAATTCAAACCAGATGTTGACTAATATTATGAAGCAAGGTTAGAACCATGTTGGGTCTACTTTACAACAAATAAATATTTACAGAGATAAACAGCAAACTGTTTTTCAGATAAAACACATTTTTATACAAAAATCCGTATGTAACACATTAAATAGGACACAAAAATTACACAGTACTATGTTTTTAATATCTCTCACAGGTACATTTTGAGACATTATGCAAGGCAAGGTGTTTTACAAAAATGACCACTGTGGCAAAATCATTTCCTTCACTGATATATATGCATTTAACGGGGCAGGTTCTGCATGTAACACAAGAGGACACGATGAGTTACATTCAAAACCTGGAATGAGACTGCCGATTCATGAAAAACCTGCATGTCTGGATTACAACAATCATTAAGATTGACAAATTTAACACAGAGTCTTTATTTATAGTGGTATATAAGACAATTTTAAGCCATGTTCTCCAAATAAAATGCATTGACACATAGGTAGCCTTTCCTGTCCCAGTTTTGGTTCTATTTTTGGCCCCAATGTTATATTAAAAGGAGTATAACTTTTTTTTGCATTTATCTGAGGTCATCATTAGGTACTTCCTAGAAGCAATTATGTCTAAATTTCTCTGGCAAAAAAGCTGGCAAAGTGGCAGGTACCAAACGAACCTAATTTCATAGAAGCACCCATATATTCTGTTCCTGTAACTCATACTGATACTAATGCCTCTACTACTACAACCAATAATATTTTTTTAATAATAACAAGAAGAAGAAGGAGAAGCAGAGTTGAAACAGGCAAGGCAGTGTGGTGTATATGCAATCATAACAGCTTAACTGTGGAAAAATTATTCTCAAACTATCCCCCCTACCAGTACATAGCCACAAAAATCCTCAAACAGGCACTTGGATAAAAGCACGGGGAGACCTGCTGCGTGCATATCATTACTACTGTACTAGGCATCCATTTGAAAACTCTTTAAAGTACTTATTTTCTCTTTGAGCTTCAGCAGAGGCCCTGCCAAGCTTGATTTGGCCGGCATTCGTAGATCCAAGCTCCAAAGTCAATCTCCTCTTTGAACTGCCCAAATAATGGACTTCTCCAACTGCTTCATTATAACATGCTAATTTCCATTATGATTGATTAAACCAAGCTGCTCTTCTTCTCTGTCACAAAATAACCCCAAGAGTTTTGAGCACAGCAGGGGCATAACGATGGGCTTATGCAAACTCTATGCCCTCTCCTCCCAATTACTCCCCCAAATATTGCCGCCCTCACCCCCACCCTCGCCCCCTTTCCTTTTTCCTTCCTTCCCTCCCTAACTTCCATTCCTCACTTTCTCTCTCTGTATTCAGCTACCCTGTCCAAGCTCCTTTCACAAGGTCTCTATTGAAGTCAGGGAAAAAGGCTCAGCAGCAGCAGCTGGCCACTCTTTTCTCCAGGGCAGGTATAGAGGGGCTGGGAGCTCTCTGCATGAGCGAGCCCCACTCCTCCAGCTCCATTCAGCTCTGCTTTTGCTTCTGCTATTCACCGAGGCCCTACTTTGTCAGGAGCGAGGGAACACAGAGAAAAAGGAAGGATCACCCTTTTCTCTCTTTGTATCCCATATAGCTATACAAGCGTTCCCAAAGCCTCCGCTAATGAGTTGGCCTCTGCAGAGCTGTGAGTGGAGAGAGAAGCAGGTTTGTGAAAGAGAAAAGGTTTGATTAATACAAGTTCATTCTCTTCACTGATGGAATGTCAGTCTTGTGCTCATTAGCCTACTGGGTGGTTTCGCTTTTTAAATACATCTGCCTTGTGTATCTCCGCTTTAGAATATTTACAGGGAGCTTTTTTTGTAAATGAATGTGAAAGTGCAACTGCAGTGAACTGCGGTTTTATTGAATGACTATAATTTCCATGGTACTTCAGAGAGAAAAGTTTAGCAGTGTCTGAATAAACTTTTTCCTCCTCTTGTCCCTCCTTTCCCGGTGGTTGGTAAACACACGAATACACGTACGCACAATACAGCATCAGTTAACACACTCGCTAATTGCCATTTCTGTGCAGCTAATGATACACTTAAGATAATGTAATGATGGCGGACGAATTGCTCGTAAACATATACAACGCACACCAAGGGAGAGGCCATCTGGACCGCCATGCAGTAAATGGGTATCCAGTTACTTCAAATAAATTGAATTTTCCACCTCGGGCCTGTGGTGCCATTGAGTGTGTTTGAAGACCTAATTGAATTTAGACCGGTGGACCATTCTGATTTAGCTGGCTAATTAAACCACTCAGTGGATGTCTAAACACTAGACCTATGTGTAACCAACCATGAAATTTGACCGGTCAAAGGTAGGTCTGGTGATTTTACTGTATATTCAATGGGTTTATATTAAGTTATTTTAGTGTAAGAGCTCAGTGTGAAGCAGGAAGGCAGAAAATGGCCTTTCTAATCTTGCCCTAAGAGGAATTTTCTAAGTTAGATTAAAGAAAGGCCACTGGGTTCAATAATTCCAACTGTGGTAATTACATTCTGTACAACAAAAGCTGTGTTTAAACCTCTTTTTAAGACACTGAAAAGAAAAGGGGAGTGAGGCAAAGACAAAAGACAGAATGAGATCCCTTCTTGGTACAAATGCATTCACACTAGAAACACAGAAACAAAGAGTGCTAGCAGACAAAAAGCTGTTTGGCTGCTGCAGCAGTGCAGCACAGAAGTCACCTTTCAAAGAGTGAAACAAGCACATTCCTCTCTTAGCGCTGAACAAAAACTGTTCCAGGCCATCGCTTCTTTTATGAAATATTCTATTGACAAGGCCTATTAAAACAACCATAGCCAAATACACAAGAGAGCCAGCCTTCTCCACCCTGCCTGTCAATGAAGCTACAAAATCAACAAGACACTGGCTCAACTTTGTCTTTGCGGGGTGAGGATGTGAGCAATGTAGACACAAGTAAACACCTGTTGAAAACACATGGAAACTAACTGCCATGTTAGCCCTACTTCCAACAATGCATGCCTTCATTGTAAGCTTGAAATGTAAGCAAAACAGACAGAGTGAGCACCTATAACCACGCCTACCTCGTGATGGAACAGGTTAGGGAGGTGGTATGGTTTGTCTCTCATCGCTCGCCGTTGGGCCGCCAAGCTGCGACTTTTACCTACTGACAGGAACTTGGCACAGCGCACCCTGATTCACTCTCCTCATTAGACAAACAGTGATGAGTAATGTAAATGTTAGCGCAAACTTTGAATATATACATTAAAAAAATAATTCAGGGGGAAAAAAAAAACAGTGGCGCTGTGTTTGGACACCTGCAGATCATGTGGTAGTGTTGAACACTAACAGCCACACCACAGTCCATTATTTAGTTCATGACCTGCTTCAGTAGATCACATCAAATCTGATCAAACTCTACAAGTAACTGCTACATAATAATTTGTAAACCATGAAACCAAAGAGAAAGCCAAGACAGAAGGTATTAGACAAGCAGGATTTTTCTTTATGTGATATTTAGCTTCTAGCCAATCACACTTTGAAAAGTTGCCCGCTTATATTTTGACTTTCTGTACATCTGTCCTAGTTTCTTCTCCCTTTTTCTTTCACATCCGTCCTTGGAGGCCACGCATCACGCCACTTAGCAAGGAGGCTGGTATCGACAGAGATGCCCAAACTGTTTCTGCTTCCTATTAGCGAGGCATTTCCACGCTCCTGCAACACCCGTTAGCCATCCAGTCCCAGTATGATGAGTTGGCCGGGTTTCACGCCTCTCCATTTTATAGTTGATGAATAGCTGTAGCAGATGGTTTGTTATCTTTGAAGATTCCAGTAAGACGAGCGTGATGAATCACTCCAGGCCTTACACATCCATCCACGCTCTCACCATCACCGCCACTGCTGCCATCACAATATCCCAAACACCAAAAAAATAGAGAAGAGTCATCAAACACACCTAGAAACCTTCTGCTTTCACTTTCCACTGATCGGCCCCAAATAACTTGCTTAAGTTAATGTTTCTAGTGCTTTTGTGCACTTCAAATAACAACAGATGTTACTTCTAATTTGCGATATTTACCCTGCCCGCTGAAGGAGAGGCAAGGATTATTGTTTTTAGTTTGGTGTGGTTGTTTATTTGTTAACACTTTAGCAGTAAAACTATTGGTTCAGTTCATACCACATGGATGCTTCTATGAAACTGGTCCCTAAAAACCAGACAGATAGGCTACAAATTTAAACCAGATGTAGACGAATGTTATGAAGCAAGTTTGGAAGCACTTTGGGTCCATTTTAAAAAATAAATATTTACTGAGATCAAAGAGAATCTGTTTTTCAGATAAAAACAGGATGCGAAAATTAGTAGCTGGGGAGATTTAAAAATGAACGTAGGCTGTGTACAGTAAACAAACTTATCAAGACGACCGGAAAGATATCAAACTGGGGAGACACCGAGATCCATGAACTGTTTCAACTTTGGGGCGGAGGAGTCTACCCATGCTAGCATTTGTGGAATGGTGAAAGACAGGCTGACTCTGAACAGGTTAGCAACACTGCTGTGCTCGGGGTATTTCCAATGCGCAAATCATACGTCACACTATACCCTGCGCTGCATCACTGCCCCTTTGATTCCAGAACGTAGCTCCATTGTGTAAAACTCCAGCCTGTTTCACCTCTGTTATACCTTTGGGTTAGCTGTAGAAATCGGTCAATGGCGGAAAAATGGTGGGATCATCAACTTGTTTTTTTCTGGGATCTCTGTGTAAAGTGGCTATTGATAGACATTCAGGAGGCCATTGCTGATTTCAATGGACTGATCCTTAAGCATGTGTAAATCTTATATACTGATCCTTTAAGACCTTTATACAATGTTTGTTTATGTAAATGAGCTAAGTGACCCTGATTTGGATGCTTATTGTAATCTCTGTTTATGAACAAATACACTGTCCTTTATGTGGTTCTATTTGATGTACTTTTACAAAAGGTAGGACTAAAAGGAAGGACTAAAATTTTAATAATAAAGTTAGTGCAAGTGATGGACCTTGTGCAGGATTCTTGCTTTTTTTCCCCCATACCAGCCCCCAAATCCCTATAGGTGATACCTTTACTTCTAGACATGTATGCATTGACAGTTTCATTCCCTTCCAGCTGTGTAAACACCAATATGGTTGGTGTTAAAAACATACACACACACACACACACACACACACACAAAGCCCAAAGGCTCATCTGGTGCAGCCATTATCCTCTTTACAATGCACCCTCATGACAGACTCACGTCCACTTTTCTCATCAGTCACAACTTCACACAGCAGCACAAAACAGAATGGGCACAGGTGAGTATGAAGACCAGAGCAGTTATGGACGAGCAGAAGCTGTTAATGCTTTCCTTACAATGTCAGTTCTTTGCAGGGTTCTTTGTGTCTCAGATTGTAAATCAATCCATACCAAGGGAAGAAAAATCCCTAGGATAGTGCAGCATGAAATGTACACATGTGCTGCTCTTTGCCATAAATCTGTGACAAATACAGTAATATGAGTGCAGTAATAGAGTTTAGTGTAGAAACGATCGATTAATAAGAAATAGTGTTACTTGTATTTTGCATTGACCACATATGATGCATTATTCTCTTACATTATTCCAGTCAGATACGTTCCTATAAAACATAAATGACATTTTAAAAAAAAACCACGCTGCACACTTTATAATGGATTTGCATTCAGTGTTTATGAGGCTGACAACCTCACTCATAAATAAGGATTATTTCCTATGAAAAAGCCCATAACCAGAGCTTAGTGTATTACTCAGAGTCTTAACTTGGTATTTACCAGTTGCATTAGTGATATTTGTGTGCCAAGTCCCTCATAGCAGGTCATCAACCAGATAAATCACATTAAAAGACATGTCAGCGGTACTCTCAGAATAGACACCCAAACTACCTGGACCACATATCCTATCTGTTGAAGGAACATAAAAATGCAGGGTTAGACATACTTGGGATGGCTGTCATTGTGGACCTCATGTCATTTGGTACTTGTACTTCTATGGGGCATAAAGTACTGAAATAAACCTGAAATAAAAATGGAATGGGAAATATTACCTCACTGTCAGATGAGGAAGAAATGATCTGAATCACAGAAGTCAGTATTATTAGTATTATTTAAAAAACTATTAAAAGTATCATTAGTATAAATGACAAGAAATACATGTTATAGATCAGTTCATTGTCCCTAAAAACCAATACTTTAAGGGTTTTCAAGTTTTTCTCATCAGTTCTTTTAAAGTTACTTATGGTGGAATGGATGACCATTATGTACTGTATGACAAAGTCTGGAAAAAGTTATGACTAAACTAAGAACGCAAAATGTCAAATCTGATGTTACTATGTATGGAGTTTAAAAATAAAAATTAACTTCAATTGTCTTCTGCACCAGCAAGAAGATAATCATGTTGATAGGTAATGTTTTGCTTAACTGCATTCATTTCAGAGAAAATCACAAAAATGTCAACAACAAAAAACCCTTGTGTTCAAATATTGAAGATTTTAAGATACAGTCATGTGTCTTCTGGTAGGACTGAGATATGATGCAGATACACATTCAGATAGGCAGAGCTACACTCAAAAAAAGGATTTGTTAAATGAACTTAAAAAAAAAAAAATCATGGAAAGTATTTCCACATGATCAAACATCTTATTTTCAACATTAAGCAACACGACTGATTCAACATGTTCACCTTTGTTTAGTTTCACTTAAAGTTGATCCAATGTGTTAGAATTAAGATATTCAAACCCGATTTAATCAAGTTGATCCAACAAGGTTTCTTAATGTTGAAAAAAAGGCTATTGAGTCATGTGGAAATACTTACCATGTTATAATCAAGTAATAATTACTACATTTGAGCTCACATTACAACAGGTTAAACTTCGCCAAACCTAAGGAATAAAAGTTAAAACGCCACTTTGATTGTAATACCCCTGGGGTGCAGGAATAAATATGAAATGCCAGTAACAGGAAAACATGTCACTTATGAACAGTAGCCTTAATTATCTGATTTGTCTGCCAATCATCCTCTAAAAAAGATTACCTGAAATACATGGATCAATAGAACTACTGTTAATCATTCCAAACATGACACTGAAATAGTTGCCTCTCCACAGGTTTTTAAAGTAGCAGCCAACTGTATTCTTTAGTAAGACATTTCACAGCTCCCAACAAGTCCCAACTCTCAAAGTAATATGATTTCAGGACAAACTATACAAGCTGGCCTCTTTAACTCACTTTTCAATCACCAATGAAATCATGTTTAAACAGAGTCTCATATCTCAGATATTTTTCTTGATCTTAAGAGCTGGAGGCCTCACCTGTGGGCTACCGTGCTCACTCACACATGCATGATGCAATGTGAAACCTTGGCCTATTCATGGAAAAAAAGGAACGAAGAACTGTGCCACTAAACTGCCTGCAGTGGTGCAGGTGTGAATATCTGTGTCCCTGCTACTGTGATTAATAGCAAAGAAATGTGGGACTTCTCCAAACATGAAGCAATCACAATAGCTCTGACAAAGTCAATCAATACAGACTGTCAGTGCCAGAAAAAATATTTGATGAGAAAAAATGTTCAAGGGGCCAGTAAAGCTGACAGGGCTGCTGATTTATCACAGATGTGCATTTCTGAGACAACGGGCGAACATGCCTTTAACATTTGGGAAGAATTTTGTGCTATCAGGCAGCCATTATGGGGCACTTCCAAATGGTGGAAAGATCAGCTTGGATGCACTAAGTACGCACACACACACACACACACACACACACATGGGTGAGCATGCACACACACAAGTACACAGCTCAGTTAGCACTTAATCACATCCACATATGCACTGACACACCTGTGCGGAAAGATTCACCAGTGATGTACATAACTCACAGATGACTGATTGAGTATTCAGATTCTTAAGAGGTGAAGGACATGCCGAGTCCATTACAAATAACAGCACAACAGTTAATATTAGTCAACATAAATGTATTTAAATATACTGCAGAGTGACACTGTAAGAGAAGTTAATATTCTGTAATAGATTAGTAGAACCAGTGTATTAACTTGTCCACACTATCTCTTCTAAATGTTTTATTAGAGTACATTGTCATACTAAAAGTTACATGTTTACTGCAAACACATATTGTGTGCAGGGTTTTTACATCCATACAGACAAATGTGCAATTAGGTCATAATGCACTCTTATTGTTTTCTTGGAACATTTAATAATTTATGAAGAACAGATAGAAACGTGAGCTACAAAACACAAATGAGGAAAACGTATATTAAAATATTAAAACAAAAATAAATATCCCTCCCATCCCCCCACCACCCACCCATACCCTTCTGTCTATTCACTACTTTATTGGAGTAAAGGTGAAATGTTAAGAGGTGTGAGATATTGAATAAATAATGAACTTATCCACATTATCTAACACTTTGGTCAAACTACAGAGGAGGTTAATTTATATAAAAAACAAAATGTTTTCAAAGTGATTCATTTATTTTCCAAAATGCTTAATCCTCAAGTGGGCCATGGGGGG
>JAPSES010000211.1:16271946-16310039 GCA_029822895.1 Maxillicosta whitleyi | reverse complement strand
CCCCCCCCCCCCCCCCCCCCCCCCCCCCCCCCCCCCCCCCCCCCCCACCCTGGGTACCAAAGAGTGAAGCCATGGTAGATCCTGAATAACCTCTACTTCTTTTGCATTTTCATGTTCCTTCAATGTTTCATTGTGCATAATTTTATCTTTACAGAATGTGACACTATCTAGATCTGGCAGGAGATAAATAATTCTGGGGCCAATCATGATCTACTTTGCAAGTTGTACAACGACACTGTGAATTTCCTTTTAGAAACATCTGGTGTGTATCAGAATATGTGCATGTTGTGGGTTTTTCAATATGAGCGATATTTGCATAAACAGTGAAAATGGTCGTTTTCCCAGTATGTACACTGTTGCGGATAAAGTTGAATCAAATATTTGAACCACTTCTCAAGAAATGATCGTGATTGTGCAATTTACTCTTAGTGAAGTGTCACTGGGAATCAGTACGTAATCATTGCACCTGATCAAATCTGTTTACTGATGTATAGAGTAAGAATAAAAATAGGAATGCATCCAAGAACAGACCAGTTCCATTTTTATGGGCAACAGTATGTATTGTGATCAGTTGAGCATATTAAGTAAATTTCACTGCCCTCTAGTCATTTTCCAATTTCCAGTAAGCGTGCCCTTTGTAATGTGGTGAGGTTAACAGTTTGTAGGCACATAATTACAGTAACTAGAGCCATGTTACAAATAGTCTGGTTTTGCAGAGATGTGTTATGTCAGAACCTATTAACCCTTAAACCCCTATAATTATTTTTGTGGTGACTTTCAAATAATTTTTTCTCTACATTTAGCCTTTGCTGAGTGGTTTATCACCATTTGTTATAATAGTATTATAGTATAATAGTAATAGTATTTTCCATTTTCCATTAAATATGAGGCATTTTCCCATATTTCATTTACCCATCATGTAATAAATTCAAAGGTCATCATATCACAGGAGAGAGAAATGAAGAAAATCACCTTTTGGAAAATATAACATTAACTGATCATAAAAACAGGTGTTTAAAACCACTGCCCTTTGTCAAACTACATGGGTTTTTATTGGTGAATCGATGTTGCAGAAGATGACAGTGTTTCCATGTTCACTACAGATTCTCTGAATGTCCAAATGATCATATCTGACCATGAAAAGCAGGAAAATTGCATTTTACCTGGATTATTAAAATGTATTGATAGGATTACTGGTTCAAAAGTTATAGAACATTTTAAATCAGTAAATGCTTTTGGTCACTGCATGACAGCTGTTCATTCATTCATTTTAGTTTAGTGGCCATATACAGCACAAGATGATCTCCACTACATTGACCAATAAAAATAATAGCATAATAGTCTAGAAATAACATGAACTCCAAACTATTCTCATGTTGTAGTGAGAAAAGAAAAGTAATGAAAATGTTTATATTGACAAAATAACCCTTTAAAAATGGGAATCACATGAACCACGATGAACAACTGGAAATTTCTAAAGGAAAAATAAGTATAATTTTAACAATATTCTGAATCAGCTTCTCCTTTACACATGTGTATTATAATATACAGATCACAGTGCATCAACAAGGACAGATTTGACAGGCCCACTAACTGTATGTTTGACACCCTCACTTTAGATATTTGAGGTTAAGTAATAATGATGGTGTTATAGCCTATTTTTAGGGAAAGATCAGTAGTTGCTTGGATTAATCCACGTTATTGCATGGATAATATACAACACTGCACTTCCAGGCAGACGTTTCTTCTACATGCAATTTTTTTTTAATGTCGCATAAAAAACTTTAAATGCATCTGCAGTTGGATTCAAACCTATTACGTTATTATGGCTTGTTATAATGCGATTACGGCGGCTGATCTCGGTGGTCGTCCCTTTAAGAGGCAGTGAGAGTGAGGGGAGGTGGTGCGGTTTCACACCCCGGGGTGGGAAACATGGGCGGGGCTAACGACCGCTGAGTGACAGCCGCTCAAAGGCTCTCCAACTCCAAGACTCACTGAAAGGCCGCAGCGACCAATGAGGTTTGCGCTTTACCCGTCCGTCAACTCGTAATTACCAATCACTGTGAGCCGGAGGCGGACCTTTATCCCGCTGTTGTGCACCCAACGTGGGACTACGGAACGGTCACGGAGGAAAAAAGGAAAAGTAATAGCAAACTCAAGAAAGGAAAAAAGTCACGGTGGTACACGGTCGAAAGGAGGGGGCACCGTATTTTACTATTAATCGGATCGTCAGGATTTTGTGACCACAGACTGCTCCTGATAAGCAGTTAGTTAAGTTCAGTCGGGACGGACCGAGTGTGTATGTGAAACTTGGATTTATCAGCCTCAGCGGTGAAGTGCTGTTGTGATTTGGGCGATATGCGGCGCTGGGCTTGAAACACCAACGCCGGACTTTTTCGTTTCTATTCCTCTGGGTTTCAACTTTATTTGCGACGTCCCCAACTTCTCCAAGGACATTTTTTAAATCCCGTTAACCGCGTTGTGAAGTTTTGAAGACTTTTTTTCTGTGTGTTCGGTTGATCAACAGATCATTTAAGTTGTCTCGCGCACTGTGTGCTCCAACGTTTTTGTGGTGCACGTTCTTTTAACCTGTCACTAAAGTAGCAGCGATATTAAAAATGTAGGTTTTTATATTTAACGGACACACTCTGGCAAGGCGGATATAAGTTTAAGGCGACAAACAAGTTCGCCGTAGCCCACTTTTACTGGTTAATGTGTGATTACTTTTGATTTTTTTAGCCCGCGTCGGGTCGGACACCAGAGGAGAAAGTTGGACTGGGAACTTGTGTCCTAAATGACTGGGATGGGAAACCTTTTACTCCACTGGCGACTTTACTAGCCTCAGCCGTACTACAAAACAGTTAATGTGCTAGAAAAGGCGTTGAGTCTTTTTGAGGCTACATTAATATTCCAGTTTAAGGGTTCGAGGAGAGAGCTCAGCGGCCGCGCTATTAAACTGGATACAAAATGGCGGCGTCCCTGGGAAGATTTGGATATTTTTCTCGTTTTGTTTTTTATTTAATTTTGTCGGTCGAACTGTTTGTCACTTATGGATTGAGTTCAGATCTGCCGTGTGCTCAGAACTGTACCTGCAACGGAGATTCAGTGGACTGTAGTAATCTGGAGCTGACAGCAACGCCTCTGGACCTTCCAGACCGGACTGTCTCCTTGTAAGTAAAGCTCTGAGTTACCTTCGCCTATTTATTGACAACTCCATAACCGGATAACTATGTTTTTAGAAGAAAATGTAACTACAGAAAGAACACTTTATGTAAATCATTAAGGTGCACTCCGGTTGAGTTTTCCTTCCAGGAATCCTGTCTGCAGGTTTTTCTTCTTAAGCTCCGAATTGCATAATTCTTTACGAGCTGTGAGACCAGTTGTCAGACTTATTTTTTTGTTTCTGTTTTCCACATGCAATAGATCAGAGTATGAAACAGTACAGTTAAAGTGCAACATACTGCAATAAAGTGTCCAGATTTCACAAGACCCCACTCGGGAGATCCCTGGAACCACATCATGTTATACATGTTGAGATAATGTGATGTAGGTTGTGTGAAGACTTCATGTTTGAAGCATTGGTGTGATGATCTCTAACAACGTGACAACAAGGACAAAAAGAGTTTAACAGCAGGTGAAATCCAGCGTTTCTATTCTGTCATTGCATTTTTTTTTTTTTTAATTTGTGCATCCAATTAATATGTAGTGAAAAGTAGGAACTTACAAAACCATTAGTGGCCACAATTTGGATAGGTGCCTTGCTCTAGGGCAAATTCAGTTGTCCTGAATATTACAAAGATTTCATTATTGCGATTCCAAATAATCCTGACCACATGCTTAATGTTTTACACTTCAGTTACCCTTCATTTCAATGTGAGTTTATTCATAACTACTTTCGTGTTAAGTTAAGTTCTCATTTGCTGTTACATTTGATAGCCTATAAGATTATCATCATTCCTTGCAGTCACTTTGTTATGATGGTTATCATAGTCTCTGACACGTGTATACTAGAAGTGGGTGATCTGATTTATCTGTGTTAAAATCGTGCATCAGTGTTAACAATGAACAAACAGTCCCCTCAGGCTGCGTAAACAAATAGACCCAGACATGTCATAAGAAATAAACTGCTGCTTTATTCAGTGAGATTTATTACTAGAATTAGCCTTTGTTTTGCTAGTCATAGCTGACAAATTGGATTTCTTATAGATTAAGCATGGGTACCTCAGGATTAGACTGACAACACTTAAAACCCTGTGTGCCAGTTCATTTAGGAAATGAGCTAATTTGGGGTGTTTTAATGCAAACATCCTCTGGTGTTTAGGGAATCTCACTGCTTATCAAGCTGAATGGCATGATTTGTTTACTGACAACACCGCTCCTTGTCCTTCCAATCAACATTTTGGCTCCCATGGCCACATGCTATAACTTAAATGCTTTGGCAGTTGTGAATCTTTAGTGACAATTCTGCCTTCTGTTTTTCAACATTTGATTGTGTGAGTATTGCTGGGAATATGGGGTTAAAGACCAAAGACTCATTGGCTCCCAGGTTCCTGTGTTAGGCAGTTTGTCTTCCCCTGGGAAGTGAGGAATGCAACTTTTACAAAGTCCTCTAAAAACATGAATAACGGCACTTGTGCCCAGGCAGCCTCAGTGCCCTGAAGCACCTCTTAGACAAGTTCAAGTGCTGTCGCTGTTTATCATGCATGTACGCAGACACACACTGCTCCTCCTGTCTTCATGGACAATACACAACGACTAAGGGACGCTGTCCAATCTGAAGCAGCTGCTCCAAACCTTTGGGTTTGTGAAATCTTGTGTGAGCCCAGTCTCACTCCAAGTTTACATCTGTTATCTCAGCCAAACCTTATCGGTCAAGATTTAAGGACCCGCAATCTTGGGGAATGACTTTATGGCTTTGAGTTATCTTTTGAAACACCTAGGTTGCATATTTCCACACTATTTGAGATAGTTCCATTCTGTTGGCAGGTAACTCAAAGGCACCGAGTTCTACTCCTCTGGGGTCTGTAAACGAGCCAGATTAGTAGATGATTACTGTAAACCCAAAGAGACAAGTATGGACAGTTTCACTTGTGGCCAAATGTGATCCCATTATAACGTACCTCATGCCAAGTCCTGTCCACTTGAGTGAATGAAATTACTTGTTGTGTTGTGGGTTGAAAGTTATTTTAGTTTATTTTATTACTGCCTGCACATAAAAAGTGTGGGTGTATGCTCGTGGTGCATTTTAGTTACACGCCAAAAGGAAACTTCATATTGTTTGGTATGATATTTTTGTTGCATATGTGTTGCTTTTTTTCCCCCAGATCATATTTTTTAGTGCTGGCTTGTGTTTACTTTATTTGTGCCATTGCTTGACTCTACTCCAAGAAACTGTGTCAAATTAACCGTTAATGTTACGTTTACTCTAAGGCGTGAACAGCAGCAACAGTAGGAGTAGTGAGTGTTTTACCGACACAGGTCACCCAGGCCAGTTTAACTCCTCCTCTTAATGCAAATACAAGGCTTGAATAAAAAAAAATCTCAATAACAACAACACCTGTATTTTGACTGTAGAGCAGCAATAACAGGAGATTATGCACTAAATGTGGGCGAAGAAGCTTGTAACTATAGTTACTCTTACACAGTCTCATGAATTGTGATCACAGTAGGGGTTGTATTTATTTAGTGTCTTATAGTACTTCTCAAGAAGACTTCAGGTGTAAGATTTCTTTAATTTGTTAGTGTCAGGTTACAGAACACATGACAACTGAATCATTAGTAAAATAATCAATAGGAACATGCACATTTACATCTGACTTTGAAACTGCACTTCTTTCAGTAACCATATTTGCGTACATTTACAAATAATCCTGCAATGTTATTTTGGCAGCAGAGCTGATTTGGATTCTATCTGTCAGAAAAAGTCAGTCTCAGGTCTACTGATGAACAAGTACGACCACAACTCTGCTGGAGAAAGACGCCCTAATGCATTCCAAATGTCAAAACAAACTCCCATCAGGGTCCTAATCTTAATGGTCCCTTGTGGGGAATTGGCCTTGATGAGGATTTGAAGAAACAAATGTGTTGGCATATCCGGGCAGACGGAGCTAACAAGGAAACATGGTTAAAGGCAGTGGGGAACTAGTACTGTGTGGAGGGCATTGGAGAGAGCCAGCTTACCTGGGATAAAGACTACTTAATGCTTTAAACTTCTGTTGTCATGACATTCTTTGTCATACCTATTTACTTTTTTTTTTTTTTTTGCTGCTTTCCATCAGGCCTTGTAACATGAAATAACGTGAAAACCAGTCTCTGATGTTTGTGTTTTGGTTCTGACTGATGAATAGCTTAATAACATTTAAAGCAAGTTTGCTCTAACACAGTCACATATTCCCTCTCAGGAGTGGTGCGTTATCATATTTGCAGCCATGGTAATGTGGATAAAAAGCACTTTTGCCCACAGTGCCATCGGCATAATGGAATTTTGCTAGTAAATAAAAGCATGAGCATTACTTATTTTGTGACCGGACAGAGATAAAGCAGATACGTGGTGTCTGTTTGCCAGCTGCTCTCTGTCTTGTCTCATGTAAGATAGTCCAATCTTTTTTGTTATTGTCACTGTAAACCTTACAGAAAGTTGTAGTTTTTTAAATTTATTTTTTATCAGCAAGAGCAGCTTTGGTCAAGGACAAGAAGAAACGCAACCTTAAATGATCTCATTTGGAATCCAGTGTTTCCTAAGTGGTTGTCCATAATTCTTGGTGTTCACCAAGCCTCCGGCCTCAATCAAGCCCAAGCTGTAAACCTCACAACACAACTTTATTGGTAAACACCATCCCCAGTAGTTGGTTTTGGCATCTGTCTTCAGGAAATGGGTTTGTGTCAGTGGTTTCCTGATGTGAAGCTGGGAGCTCAGGTGGCTAGTGTTTAGTTGTTCAGCAGAGGGTGGGGCTACAGATCACCTGGCCTCGGGGGACGGCAGGGGAATTGGGGAATTGGCATTTTCCTCCCACTACATGGAAGTGTTTTGTCAGTGTCACGGTCTGCTGCTGCTGCCTTCAGGCTGGTCGCAGTAGTTGGTGAAAGTCCTGTCAGTGGTCAGAAACCTCAACCACTGTCACACATGTTATAACACACTGAAAAACCCAGAGGACATTAAACTTTATTTGGCTGGCTACTCCGCTTCAGTATTCCTACATCTATTTAGAAGCAACTTTTTAGTTTTTGGTAGAGTTCTCTTCATCAGATGTTAATCAGGAAAAGATAATATACCTCAGTAACATCAGTTATTGGACTGAAATAATGGAATTAACTGAAATTATAATAATACCAAAATGTATCTTATCTATTTCTTCCTCTTCCTTCAGTGTGATGAACATTTTAACAGCAGCCACATAACAGCAGCACTCAGCAGGGCATAGCCACTTGTGGTTTCCAGGGCATTTCTCACTACGCAGCCTTGTAATCTCGTGGTCTTGAGAGTGATTATTCCAGGTTTGTTTGTTGTCATAGTTTCCCTCGCCTTGTGACTCGAATGTCCCAGGGCTGTTTTTTGAGGCACAATTGTTTGTAAAGAGTTTAGGATGATCTTATCACTGGGGTAGATTAGGCTATATCAACTACTACCTTTTTTTCTCCTTTTGGTGTAGTTAGATTGTAACAAAACAGCACCAAGTGTTGCTATATGGAAGTTAAGTAATTCAAAGAGATCAGCCATGCAGGTTATTAGCTGTAAACAAATAGGGGAAGAGCTAAGGTTGAGCCCCAGCACTTATAATAACAGATAAAGGCTGACATTAACATGAAGATATGGAATGAGATCATGAGCCTTACACTGGATTTAATGACAATCAAACAGCTGCTGCCACAAGTCATTCTGCAAGAATCCAGTCAGCAGAATAGATGGCCCTTTTGTGAAGACACTTCAGGGCGCCAAGTTTTTTTCCCCCCTTTCCCTCTCCCCTGAAGTCGGTGTCTACAAAGTGGGTTTGATCGATGAATCATCTGTGAATTCTCTACATCTGGTAAGAGTTTGGAAATCTGGAGAAGATGTTAGAAAAAAAAGCGTGACTTGGACTGAGAGTGAGAGGTACTGTTCAAACGGTGCAGCTTCTCCCCAGAAAACAGGCAGTCCTTCAAGAAGTGAGCTGTGAGTGCCCCCGATATTAGCCTCTTTACTTTGTGATGGTGTAGAAACAAAATGAGCAACAGAATTACACTGTCTAGACAACTGCACTGTCAAATTCACTTAGATTGAGAAGATAGCGTGGTATTTAGACACTTTTCTTTTGTCACTGGCTAAAGTGTAATTATTGCAGAATTTAGTTTTACTAGTATACTAAACAATAACTAGTCTCTTTGTCACTTTGAAGTTTAGAGCATGGGGTCAGCAGTCAGCTCTATAAACAATGGGTCTACTAAAGAGCCATTAAGCATCTATGTTACTCTTTCAGATTAAGTGGTAAAACTCATTTCCTTTCACTCTTGAATAGGTAGTGTGGTGCCATTTCTAACAAATTCCAAAAACTCTATTTAAGGTAGGAGTGTAATCCATCTGTTCAGATGAAGTGGGCACATACATCAGTGTTTGCTGCAGAAACTCCTTTAGCCAAGAGGCGGTGAGTCGTCGGGAGGGGGGGGGGGGGGGGCACGGCGAGCGAACTGATAGCGATACTAATGGCATAGGACAGACTTCTTTTTTTTTTTTTTTGGAACGTTGGTAAGGTGGTGGGGCGACTTTGCTTAGGCGTCTTGGCTAGGAAGTGCTGCGTGACACACTGTCCATGTATGAAATGTGAGTGTGAGTTTTTGTATTTTCTATGGTGTCCAACCTGGTGTCATTGGTGCCGCTTATAGGTTCACACAGTGCCTTGGGCTAATGCAGACTCTTCTACTTGTTTGTTTGGAGGGCCCCGCTCCATCCCCAGAGCAGCACATGGCCCCAAGATGTGGCCCGCCTTCCTGCTTTGGAAAACTTCAGAAACTGAGTCACGCTCTACGTCTGACTGATTTCAAAGGCTGGAGCAACTCCTTTGTTGAGCTGTATATGCGGGGGTGTTGGGGAGTCTGTAATGCAAATGGTAAAATATGCTGATCCTAACTACACTCTGATCTTGCACCTAAGTTCTCCCTACCCCTACTGATGTTTGTGCGCACATTTCTGTGCATCACATTCATCTTTATTATAGCAAATCTTGTTCAGGGGCTTATGCTTTTAACCTTGTCAAAGTTGATAAGATATTGGCTTGTTTCAGCTGGTCTCTTTCTACTGTTTGACTGCTGTGTAAAATGGTGGCTTGGAGCTGGTGTTGGCTTTGTGTATACTCTCACTGTAGTTGCCTGGATATAAACTGACTCTTTAATGACAGGAAGAGTTGTGTGCATATATGTGTGTATGTGTGCGTTTGGATCTCTGCCATGCCAGGGTTATTATTTGACTAGTTTTTATGATACTCTGAAATCGACCGCGTTAAAGGCCTTTGTCTCCCAGCTGGGCGACAGAAGGCTCATCACTGACATCACTTAACACTTTGAGCAAGTAAAAGTTCACTTGGCATTTATGTATGATAGAAATGGGAAAGATAATGATGATGTATCTTTGTATGTGTAAGTCCCTGCTCTTTTCCTCCCTTGCCGTATCTCGTCTCTCCCACACACAGACTGTGCACTGACTTACAAGCATAGTGTCATATGCTATGACATCACTGCTGTACTCCCAGCTTTCCCCTACTCCCACAGCACCTATTTTTTAAAGCCTTTTAATGAGTTTTATATGTCAGATCAACTACATGGTCCAGCAATGACGGTCTGCTGCAGGCATTGAGGCCTATTTTTCTTCCTAAGACAGTATACACAGTTAGACAGGCTTAATGTGAGGTTATCGCATTGTCTTTCTAAGATTTCTTTTTCTTGAAGTGGGTCTGTCCCAAGACCCTCCTGATTTTGGGAGCAGGTTGACCAAGATCTAGTCAATAAACCAATATAACCTATAGTGGCCACTCAAAGTTAAATTTTGCACATTATTTATAGAAGTTAAATGGGGTAATACAAATGAAATAACTTACCTACATTTCAACGTGCCATGATTTGTATAAATTAAGGCTGTCAAAATGAATGTGTTACATGGATTAATCCATCATCATAATTAACCGGATTACATTTTTTAAGGCAATTAACCCTTCTGAAGCACAGAATGACTGAAAGTTTCTGGCAATACATTGCAGGCAGTTATTCCAAGTGCATGCACAAGTGGGCAGCTGATCCAGTGGTGACAGGCAGTGAGTTTGTTTGCTCATGCAAAATGAAATGCAATTAATATAGATTAAAAATGAGTGATATTAAATCATGATTAATCAAAATTAATCCACAGCAACAGTAATCTGATTAAAAAAAAATGTATTCTTTGACAACACTAGTGTACATATATTTAGAGATTAAGAAATGTACGTCAGATGTCTTACAAAGTCACATCTTGAAATGGCATATTGGCATGGCATGTTAAAAGTTATTCATATTGTAACACGTGTAAATCAGTCTGTGATAAAAGTGTAATATTCATATTTCCAGTTTTACAATAGGATGGTCATAAATAACTGTGTGTAGTCCTGTTGAACACAGACAATTCAGAATTAATTTATTTCTCAATCTTATTTGTTCATAAAGTTTTGCTGGTGTTTTAGATTATAAGTAAATTACAAATACAGAAATTCCCACCAGTTATCATGGAATAACTTCTGATTAGGATAGAGCTCTAAAAATGCCTGTTGTGTCCCTTTAAAAACACTTTCTCTCCCATATGGACACTCCTCGTGTTTGTGTATTATTTGTAATGAGCAGGGAGGCGTTTGGGTTGTGGTTCTACTGGGTGGGGTTTGAGGTGGGAGTTAAACTGTGCTTCTTCATCCTGGATCAGCCCTCCCTCCAGCTGCACTCTTGTTTTGTGTCTCTGCATTTCTACTGACAGAATAGAGGTTATGCTGACCTCTGCTCACTGATAGCTAGCAGCTTTCTTCAAAACTGCTAAACATCTGTAGCACTTTAGAAAATACAGCATATATTAAATCTGTGCTGTTTTTTCCATCAGTCTTTTTTTTTTTTTTTTTTTTTTTTTAATCAAGCAGCTCTTGTTCAAGTGTGTTTTTTAAGAAAACTTTGTACAGAATGTGAGTGATCACAGACTTTGCTGTGAGGGTTTAATTGATTAATTCTTGTAAAGTTAATGATGTGACAGATAATTGCTGGGAACAAAACACTGCTTGTAAAAAAGTTATTAGTGACAGAGCTGTTAATTATTGAAAAATGATATGTAATTTGTTGAATAGTTTAATGAAATGAATAGAATCGGTGAGAACACAGCAGCCACATCTGAAAGAATTCAGTGGGAAAATTTGTGTTTGGCTTAATATGCAGTCTTAAATTATCCCACACTTTTTGTGAGTAAATACCTGGATAAGAGTGCTTTTGATTTTGTTCCCGCTGACTAATGTCAAACAGTCCTGCCTATTTGGATAAACTAATTGTTGTGAACAATGGAATGCAGTGTTTGAAACTTTCAGGGCTATGAGAACCGAGTCACTTTGTAGTGTTTGCCATGTTTAATCACAGCGCCTGTTCCATTCTTAAATATACATCAATTTCCGGCTGGTTGAATTGTATTATATAAATGTGTACCAGCTTTGTTTTTCATAGCTGGTGTGCTTTCTCTGCATGTATAGTAAAATGTGACAACTTCTTTGAAGCTTCTTGTTCTTCTTGTTTGTTCCTGATGTCTTACAGCAAAGTACCCACTAACTCTAATGACTCCTGGGCTTCTGATCCCAGCCTGGTGAATTCTTCCAGAAACAGCATGATTGTAAGGCCACTTTCTGGAAAGCATTAACCTCACTAAGCGCTGGAGACCTCCCACCCCTCCCCTTTCTTATTTTCTCCTGTGGGGACAGAAGAGGGAGGGAGGCCAGTGTTATCGGCATCACTTCATACAGTAGGTGTTAAAATGCTGTGAAACTTATCTTATCTGATAGGCAAGAAAATAAATCTGGCTGAATGAGGTGGAGAGAAAAAGGCAGAGTTGTGTAAACACCATAGGTGACTGAGACACATGCATGGTTGCATACACAAAGGACCAGTTTTGTTTGTTGCTGTGGCCTTTAGCACCAGTATGGCAGGTTTGGCTGTCATTTGTGATTTGCTTTTTTTCCCTTGAGTCATCCCTTTGTTGTTCTTTGCTTTACTATTGATTTAAGCCTTAATATTCATGGCTTTGCATGAAGAATTCAGTGACTGACTTGTGAAATTCCTTGCTCCCAAAGAATCGATGACAATTGTTGTTTAATCTTTGTCGTGACAGCGCTGGTGTACCACTACTCCTACTACTGTATCTTGTCCTGTAGAGTATGTTGTGTGTTGGTTGAATATACATACCTCAAGGCAGTGGCGGCCTGATAGGAAAGCTGTGTGATTTTTTTTTTTTTTTTCCCACTTTGCTTTGCTATAACAAGGTAATTGCCTCCTGTTGCAGGGGATGACAATTTAGTGATCTTGGCCACAATGGGAGGTGCCCCAGTAAACGATCACAACATTGACACACATGCACACCTCCCTGTCAGGGCTGTGCCTTGAAGGCAGACACATCCTCTACTATTATCTTGTCACACACACATACATGCAGTTAGGGAGAATTGGGGAGGTGGACTGTCATTATCTGCAATCACACATAGAAAGGGAAATCTGTCAGTGGGATGAGAGATTGAGATTGATAAGCGTAAGTAGTATATAGAATTGGAGCTTCTACAATAGTAAGGTTTCATTCATGTGTCTGTGAAAAGTCTACAAAATTAATACATTTTACATCTTAAAATGTCTTCAATAAGATGGTTCTTAAAAATGAATTGGATTTAGTGCTTAGTTAAAGAATTTTGAAAGTGACCAGCTTGAAGTACAATGTAATATGCTAACATTAGGAACTTTAGGTGTAAAAGTGTTAAAATTTTCATTTTAGCTTAAACATGTAGACAAAGTAAAATAAGCACTCATAATATTCATGCTTGTCCTAGAACCCTCAAGCGTCCTCCATCCTTTTAGTTGATTGAGGAGCACTACCCCTAACTCTACTCCCTACAGTAGTCTTTCACGGCCATCGTAGGACAGGATGAGGAATGTGTAGCATCAGGTAAAAGTGTCCCTAGTCTCTGGGAACAAGCAGCCATCTCTCGGCAGGCCTGTGAAACATTCCTGGGCCGTCTCTCATGTCTGGACAGGGGGGAAGGAGGGATGGGGAGGCCGGCGGCTTGGAGCTGTGGGCTCCCTTTGTCTCCAGTCGCCTAACCCCACCACACAAACACAAACAGCGCTCTCAGTGCAGCGTCCTCTCTGCCAACAGGCTGTTTGCCAGCCTGCCAGGCAGGAGGTACGTGCATGCGTGTGTGTAACAGAGATAGTACTTGTTTATGCGTGAAATAAATTAGGTTCGTATGCCGTGGGAAGTTTAATGTGAACTACAGATGTGAGTTAGGTGCACACATGACCACTCTTCACTCGCTTTTTGACAGTGGTAATGTTATATCACTGGACAAATCACTCTCTAATAAGCCTCTGTACAAGTCAAGTGCCAGCTATTAAGTACACCGTTAGCCTAAAGTGCAAATTGACTGCTGCAGATGAATAGCCTGTGGGTTATGTTTGGTAAGTGAGCCAGGAGTGTGAGATACTCTGTATCAATAGTATTGATCGGGGCCCGGAGGAAGGAAGGCAGGCTGAATGGATGTACTGCAGTCTTTTCAGGCATACTTAATGTGGATATTTGAGGTTGTTTGTTAAATAGTATAAATAATTGTTGCTATTGATCAACATCTTTATTTAAAATAGAGAAAAAATGCTTATGGTGAGTATAAAAAAATGTTATTGTATACAGATGGTTTGACTGTAGACTGTTATTATTTCTGCTTATAGATAATTTCACAATACAAAGCACCTTTAAAATGATATTTTCTTTTGTTGTTTCAGAAATCTTGGCCACAACAAACTGACTGTCATTGATGCTGAAGCCTTTGCCAACCTTCCCAACCTACGAGAGCTGTAAGTAATAGACTAACACGCAGAATACACACACATAAACACACTTTGACATTTAAGCACTAGTGCTCAAGAGTGTTTTGTGTGTGACAGTTAAAAAAACTGTTAAAGAAACTGTTGTATCTCCTTTTTCTTTTTTTGTGTCTGCATATTCATGTAATCAAGCTTAAGTAAGATTTCCTAGTACAACTACTGTCGCTTTCATTTTCCTTTATATGGACTCTAGTATTCCACTATTATTCTGAATACATCAATATATGATACAGGTCATGTAGATGGCGTGTTCTGGATTAGTTCTAGGGAACTTTCTATGCACATGTATATAGCACATTTGGAAGATGGATTTCATTTGAGGTTTTTATCTCGATTTGCAACACATGGCTTCTGTTCATGCTCAGCTCTGTGAAGGCTGAGGTCGGGATGCATGCCCGAAAGAAGAGAAACATGCGTACTTTAAACATTATGAAACACTTGTATATCAACAGGTTTTAGAATATGTGCAATCTCATCGCTGATCTTTTCAAGGACGTAGAATAAGAAACTGTGTTTGAAGGGTCAAACAAATTTTAACTAGGTAAAAACTGAAACAAAAAAACCCAAAAAAACAGATTTTACCGCTAACAAAGGAAATGGCAGCTCCAGCCTTTAATTTATAAATTGGACAGGATAAATAATATATTGGGGCATTGTAAATCAGGCTATGTGTGACTGCATGTAAATAAGAAAATTCATTTTCCTCAGCCATATAAATATCTCAGATGGCAAAATATTAATATGTTGTGTATATATAGGCGTTGCATTTGGCTATTGTGAATACAAAATTGTCCTTTGATTTAAGAATGCATATGCATCAATTTTTATATATCCAAGTAACCATCCTGATTGCAACTCCACTTCCTTGCAGTATCCTTGTATGTATTGCCTTGAACTAAGTCCAATTGAGAATAAAGTGGTGGTTTTCTATATTAAGCCTCCCCTCTACCACCCGATACTGTGGCCAACGCTGGCCTTGTGAATATTTTATATGGTGAGGAGAGGGCTTGGCTCTGTGTCACTCAGCGCCGGTACACAAAACACATACACACACGTACACTAGCTAACTGGTGATACACACACTGGTGACATCTTTGGCAGGCCCACCAGCCAGTCATACGCTCCTCGACATCTGTTTTACTCCCATGTTATTTTTGGTTTTTAAAAGGATGACTTGCGACTTGCTTTGTGGCAGACGTGACAAGTAGGGTTTGACATAGTTTGATTTACACAAGGTTTGATTTGAATTGGGTTTAGTGTGATACTACAATAAACAGTTTGAATTTGAATGATTAGGATTATTCTAATTATGAAATTTAACACTGTTAAAACACCAAGTATAGTTTTGGTTTGACAATCAGTCTGATTCTCTGAAATCCCTTCAGCTCAAATCACATGGACACGATTTAGATGCTTCCCACTTTACTATATTGTATCTAAATCTGAGACTGGACATACTTTGACTTTGTTTAATTTATACCATACAACATTTCTTTTCATTCTCCTTTTTTTCTTGTTGCTTGTTAGAAAATTATGCTATAGAGTCTTTTGACCTCTAACTAAGAGCATATCATGTTTGTGTATTTTTTTTCCCCCTTCAAGGCACAGTTTTGTCTCTAACCTTCTGCTGTGTTTGTGTCACTTTCAGGCGGCTGGACCACAATGAGCTGACCTCCATACCAGATTTAGGACAGGCTGCTTCCAAGATTGTATCTCTCTACCTGTGAGTACCGCCCCACTTACTACTTAACATGGTACCAGAATTATTTGGATCTCTGTTACCATATTCTTAGGCTAGTGGCCTCTTTGAAATGCTCTTGAAATAGTCTCCTGTCATGTGCTGAGTATTCTTCTGCCGCAGAAGTAACACTGCGGTCTTCTGCAAAAAAGTTAGAGATGTTTGCAAATTGAAAACACAGATCAAATATTCCTTTACACATGAGCTATCTTAGTGTCCACATAGAGTTCTGTATGAAGCATCTAATATTTGGTTTAGAATCTGACTTCTCTTAATAGCTGACCATGTGGTGTTGTCTACAGTGAGCTGTGCTGGCTCCTTGGAGTGTCAACTCATATATAGTTCCAACTCGGTTGCTCCCAGTAGTGAAACTGTGCCTGTGGGGACTGCCTGCACAGGCATTTCACTGGAGATTTACTGCCCTATTTGGGAAGGGTGTGTGTGCGCCTGTGTATGTCACAAACGTGACCCCAGGAGCCTGTCTCCTTTTACAATGCTGAAGCAAATTCATGATAAGAAAATGTTAGTTTACTGAAAACTGTGATTGAAATCAACAGGATTGTAACATTTCATTGTTTATTACAGTAATGTAGGCAATGTTGAGTTGAACATTATGAGGTGAACAATTAAGACAAAAACTCTTGGGTAGATATGTAAACAAACAGGGAACTCTGAAGTTACAGGTGCCAAAATTCATTACTCCAACACTTTTTAGTCAGTATCTTCTGTGCTGTCACACTACAGTAATTTTTTATGATGTCTTGATGAAGAATGTCTAAAGGAATGCAAGTGCACAAAACAAACACATTACAATGAAAGGCCTTCTAAGGTCATAGTAACAAGGCATAATATAAATGATCTAAATGGTGAAGGAGATTATAAGTCTTGCTATAATTATTATAGCAATATAATATATATTGTTTTTGTTATGTTTACGATTCACAAACGTGCTCATGATAAACACAACACTGTCTCACTCTTATTATTTGTTAGGTCTTTCTTGTCTTCCAGTGTGTGCCATATTTATTTTTTTTCACTAGGGTGACTAGGGAACATCTTGCATCCCTTCCAACCTGATACGTAAAGGTTAAAGAGCCCTGTGCAGTACTAACTATTAACTTCAGTCTGTGTATTTTCTTTCACACCTTGCTTGCATGCCGGCTGACTGCCTGGTAGTAAAGTATGCAGCTGCCGGTTCCTGTAATGTTGCTCATCGTCGTATCATTTTCAGTGGTGAGCTTTGTGGGAGTCGCACCTTCGCTTCTCCCTGTGTGTCATCTGACTGCTTCTGAGAATTAATCGTGATGCAGTAATGTGGTCAGAGTATGCCTGTAGACAGTCACTATGGAGGCATTGGAGGTTTGATTTAGTAGAAATGAATGTGTCAGAATGTGATTTTTTTCCAAATGCTTATAAGATATTTTGGTTGTTCTTTTGAAATGTTACTAGAGCTTTAGGTTCCATCACAAACTGTACTTTACTTTTGATAGAGAACAGATTGAAGCAAGTTCACCTTCCCTTCTGTGCTGAGTCGTAGCCCCTCAGAATGACCAGGGTGTCTTTTTTTGGCCTGACTTGAAGCCTGTTGCTAGGGGAAGGCCTGTAGGCCTGATGGGAGTTGAGGCTAGAGGGAGGGTCTGATTTTTACACAACCACACAGCTGAAGTGAAGGCTCGCTGAAGCACTCGCAGCTGCAGCTGTCAGTCACATGGCTTACAGTAAAATGGGTTGTAGCAAGTATGAGAGGAAGGATGAGAAATAGGGAAGGAGGAAGGGATGTCAGACGGGGGTGACATGACTAAATGTTGACAGAAAAATGGTGAAAGAGAAATAGTGTAGATGGGAGAGAGAAGTTAAGAAATGGCAAGGATTGACATGAGATTTCAGCACTGAAGAAAATCCAGCTCATCACACACCAGACTCTCCGGATAGAGAGGGTGTGTGGGTGCTCTGGCAGAGGTAGTGGTATAGACTTCAGGGCAACGTTCCTGTGCCACTGGTAGTCTGGAATGCTGTCTGACTGCAGGTCTGTGTGAAACAGTGGTTTAGTCTCTCACACAGGCACATAATACAAGCAAATGAAAGGACAGAGAATCTGTCTTCAGCCCTTCATCCACAGAACTCTTCTCTTGGCAGTCACTGTCTCTGAAATGGAGTCATCAAGTGACTTATTCAGATAGTTTCTGATTTTATCTGCTGCTTACTTGTTTTCTTTTGTTATTTATGTTAATGTATTTTTCAAGTGTGAGATGCTGATGCTACAAATGGAACAAAGATTGACAGTAATTTATTATGTAAATAAGATTTATGGCTTAACCTCGTGCACAAAGAGCCTCATTAATTCAGCATTTCTCATTTGAAACTTTGACGCTATATGAAGTGATTTCTTGAACTCACCTTATGTCTTTGGGATTAGATATTTTTTCCCTTTTTTGCCTTGCTTTTCCTTTTTATTTTGTTAATCTCTTGCTTGGTTGAGAGATCACTCAGATTTTTTTCCACTCTTTTCACTTCCTATAGCTCCCCCCTTTATTCTTTTTACATCCTTCCTCTCATTCAGTTGTTTGGCAGCTCTTTTGATCCCTGCCTCTCTTGTGGTATTCATTAGCCACAGATAAGCCGGACTGTATGGTTGCAATGCTGCACTTTAAACTTTTTTTTTCTTCATTCACTGATACTGGGTCCACTCAGTATCTGTGGATTAGACATTCATCGACGATTAAGAGGACTATTGTTAATTGTACTGAAATTTAGTTTTAACATGAATACTGAATGTCTCAAAACTTCTGCTTAAACCAACCAAAGACCATATGCCAGGCTCCCACAGTCCCACAGTGTGCTTGGCTAGCAGAGTGATGTCCTGTGGACTCCCAGAATGCCACAGCAGGATGGCAAAAAAGAAGCAACAAAAAGTTTTAAAAACACAGTGTCAAAGTGACAGCAGAGCAGCACAAACTTTCCCATTGTGCTCATCGCTTCCCCAGTCAACATCAAAGTGGGCCTTTTAAAACAGCTCGGGATAGAAATCATATGGCTTGTGGGATGATCTGATTTTGAAATAATTCTCCTTTTGTCCCAACCGGCAGCTTCAAACGGGCTGGGACAGATCGAACAATCACCCACAGAAATGACACTGTAAATGGGAGACTGGGCACGCTAGTGTAAACCAGCAACACACTCTCCATACATCAAAAGAAGTGTCAAAACGAGCCGAGTTCATGATAATCAGATGGTCAATGGGGCAGGGTAATGAGATTTAGAATTATGTGGAATCAGGGCGAATAAGACCCCTGTACTTCAAAGAAAATTAATGAACCAAACTCTTTTTCTTTTCTTTTTTTTTTTTTTTACATCTATCAGAAATGTCACTGGCTGTATGGTAATCAGTTTTTTTAAAATAAAATGCTACTATTGTATGTACGGACTTCAAACACGCTGAGCGCCAACACTTTATCTGAGTCTCACACACAGCTGGGCCTGGATTGTGGGAGGGAAAGATTTGGAGAAGAGGGGAGGAGAGGGAATTTAGTTTGAGTGGTGGAAGAAGTGTGGGGTGAGAGAACGAGTGAGAGAGGTCAACCTCTCCCACCAGTTTGAGACTGATTTGTTTTTCCCAGCAAAGGTCACCAGCTGTTGACCCCACCTCACCCCTCCACCCCCCCTCTCTCTGCTTTGCTCATGCTCACTGTAGCCACTGTCTGTTGGTCTGCCCCATGTGTGCATTTGTTATTTGTGTTGTGTGTGGAGCAGTGTGTGTGTTTGCGCAGGCCTGCTTGCAAGGCTCATCTTTAACCATTTCTGCCACTGTTTATTCAGGTGGGCCACTGTGGTGTGACCCCTCCTTCTCTGAAACACCCATAAACGAATGTGTGTGTGTGTCCATCTGCTAGCGGAAGGCTAGGAAGAAGAAGGGGCTAACTTTGTTTTGGTGAAGTCTGACTGGTGCAACACCTGCTCACTCTGTTGATCTTGTTTTGACACAGACTTAGACACTCCTGGAAATTAAAGTGGCCACAGAAATAATACAAAGCAGACATTTATAAAAGAGACGTTCTTTTAATTGTGGTGTTTTGTGGCTCTGCGGTTGGTTATGCTTAAACCTCTTATGGATCAAGTGCCTTTGGAGCCTCATAGATTTAGTGTGAAACTGTTCATAGTCACTGACAACTAGAGGTTTATACAAATAAGATAAGATATACTTTATTTATCCGCAGCAGAACAAGACAGTAAACATCAACACAATAGTAGAGATAAAAATTAATAAAAATAAATAAATAAATAAAAATTGCAAATATGAGGATGTCTGTCTGAAGGCTTTAACTGTGTAACAGAAATATGCAACCTTCTTATGTTTCTCCAATTTTAAAGCAGAAAGAGAATTTTGAGTGATGGTTTGTCTTAAATTCTTATGAATAGATAACAATTTATCAAAAATTGTTAGTCTAACTGTCCTTGACATTTCCAAAAAATACCCAAAAAATTATAACTTTATGGCTATATTTCCCAGCTCTATTTTATGGTGTTCTATGTTTTTTTTTTTAATTTATTTTTCAAATAATGAAAAACTTTTAAACTGAAGTGTGGATTTTTAGTGCAGACTCAATGTGTGAGAAGGTAGACTTTGTAAATGGTACTTGGAATAAGTACTGCTAATTTAGTATGGAGTTTTATGCCAACAACGTGATTTTCTTCTTTTAGCTAAACTGGCAACCGTGAAAAGCTTGGCTTAAAAGAGCTGTGCATTTCCACAAGCAGTTTGGTAAATGACAGTATGACACAGTGATACTGAATGACATTTCCATTCCTAGTTAGCACAGAGGCATGTGTTATATGTGTCACCCGGCAAAAGCTTTCATGTGTGCTCAGATAACACCAGTCTTCAGACTCTGAACACACTCACAATGTGAACGTACACACACACAAATTAGATGTGTGTGTTGTGTGTCTTCTGTTCACATTATATACATATTGTACATTTTTTATCTTTGTGTTTGCAGTAGAGTAGAGCTGAGTTTGGCTTTCCTATCCACCCTGTGGCTTCATATATGGGTTGTTCATGTGTAGTATCAAACGTGGTTTTCCACAATATTATTCTTCTCTTTACAATAATCATGTATGTAGTCTTATTCTGTTTCTCTGTATTACTCATCTTTCTTTGTCTTCTCTGCTTTGTAGAATGGGCTCTGCCCCCCAAAATAAACCACTAACCACTAAAGACTAGAGAAAAGGGTGGAGTGGTTGAACCTCATTCCACAGAAGACCCCTGGGGGCCAAAATAAAAACTGAAATCTGTCCAGTCTTGACTGTCCAGCCTGACAAAACATGATACGTTTTCATGAGTGGAGAGGAAAGATTTAAGTTTTCTAGATGATGTTTTAAAAATTAAAAGAATAGGACTAACTCTTTGTGCTTGTGTTGGCAGATCACTGTTCATTTTTAATCCTCAGCAAAGAACATGAAATCTTCTAACATTAGGATCTTGATAATGGCCAGAAGTGCTTGAGAATCCCCCAGCCACCTCTCCATTCCATCATACACTAAAGTACTCCAAATCCCTCTCAAAGTGGTTCTGGTTGATTACAGAAGCCCATCTATGTAATAGATTTTTGCAACTTAGTTCTGTGTAGAAGCACAGGTGCCCTTGGAGTTGTTTAAAGAAGACCAGCTTCTGTTTAGAAGCTCCTAAAGTACACATTTTGTGGCAGATGAAAACCACTTTGCTTTGTGTACTCTTCCCTCTTTGTGCTTGAGTGGACTCAGTGGAGCCAGTGTGGGAATATGGAGTGTCTTCTTTGGGTGACTCTACTAAATGACTCTGAAGTTGAGTTGGGTGGTATTTTATGAGATTTAAGGATTTTCAGCCACAGCAAATGACTTATGTGCATGTTTTTATTTTTCAGACATCATAATAAGATCCGCAATATTGACGGACGACGGACTCGAGAACTGGTTTCTGTGGAAACCCTAGACCTGAGCAATAATGACATCACAGAACTACGTGGACACTGCTTCCCTGCAGGCCTTCAAATCAGAGATCTGTAAGTACCATCAAAATGAATAGATAAAAAAAATCTAATAGGAGACATTGTAGAAGGATGTGGCTTTTTTGCAGCCAAGTTATTAGTATTAAAGTAAACCAAAAGTGGATTTGAAAAGTTGGTTACCTAGTTAAAACAGTGGTACTAATCAGAGTTATTAGAGTTTTGAAATTATTACTGTTTATTTTTAGTCTGTCATTTTGGTTTTGGGTTTCAGTACTTTTTGTGTAAAAGTAGTTTCATTTTTATTTTGAATTATTGATTAGTTTTAGTTTTTTGGTTTAATTTTCTTGCAGTTCTATTTAATTTGAGTTTGTGTTGCTCTTAATTATGTTGTTCATCTCTTATTTTTCTTTTTGCTTCAAAACTATTTAACTAATATTTAAATTTTATTCTTAATTTTTATTAACAATAACAACATTAATGACCTGATCCAAATACACTCAGAATTTTTGTTTACCACATCGTATCAAAGTTGTTGGGTTTTTTTTCATTATTATTATTATTATCTTTAGGTATCTCAGCAACAATAAGATCAGTGTGTTGGAGCTTGGAGCTCTGGACCATCTGGGCTCTACTCTGCAGGTCCTAAGACTGAGTCGAAACCGCATCAGCCAGATCCCCGTGAGAGCTTTCCAGCTCCCAAGGCTCACCCAGCTGTGAGTACTGCTGGATTTCATCAGTTTAACAGCATAGTTAACTTCATGACAAGCAACAATTTAAATCTGTCACAATAGTTTGTTCTGCAAAAACAATACATTTTTGACATTTGTGTTGGGGCTGAAAATGTTTCCCAGTTGTTGCCATTGGAAACAATCGCAGTGAAATGAAGGAAAGGATTGAGCTAAAGGGAGTTTGTTGTGTTTGTTGATCAGGCTCAGTGTGTTTGGAACACTGTTACAGCAGGCTGTACCTCTGAAGGACAGGATAAGGTCTGACTGGGTAAACGGCAGAAGTGCATTATCTGTGATTTACTGCCTTCCTCCACATTGCCCAAAGTGGTTAGTTCATTCACCACAGCGCGCTCCATTATCTTCATCAAACTTCCCTCCAGCGTCACAGTGAGGTCGACCCATCTGTAGCTCAACACCTCTGTTCTGCGCTCACGTAATGGTAGTTTACCCCATTGTAGCTCCAGCAGTTTCTCCAGGTGCCTTTTGTTAGGCAGGTGGCCTCAGTGACACTGTATCTGCACATGCCAGTGATGATACATGCAAGACACAAAAGAAGATGTGTGGATGTTTATCTTTGCTAACCTGAGGGCTTTTCCGACCTAAACACACACACACACACACACACACACTAAATGTACAGCATTGGATACCAAACCAGGCTCATAACCACTAACAGAGCCTGATGTCTTTTCATATGTTCATTTTGATTAACTTTGCATAGTGTTACAGCTTGACCCTTCTTTACTCACTCAATCTTATGGATATAAGACACCTGCAGGCCTCTGAACTATAAGCTTCAGTGTGATTGATGATTTGTGTAGAACAACAACAGAACATTCCTCAGTCAGAAGAAAAAAATGGTTTACCTGATTTCAGATGTGGGGGATATATTTAAGTAAGACTAAGTATTATAATATTCTTGCTTTTTTTTCTCCGCTACAATAACTTGTGATTATATGTTTTCTATCCTACCTGCAGTGAATTAAACAGGAACCGTATCCGTCAAGTAGAAGGTCTGACCTTTCAGGGTCTGTCTAGCCTTGAAGTGCTGAAACTGCAAAGGAACAGCATCAGCAAACTGACTGATGGAGCCTTTTGGGACCTGGCCAAGATGAAAGTCCTGTACGTAAAACAATTAACTAATACCAGAAATAATTTATAATATATCTATGCAACAAGAAACTGACTTGCATGCTGTGGTGTCAGTGTGATCAAACAGCTCTTCTCTAAACTAATATCTGAAACATGTCATCTGATTTATGGAGTTCGCCGCAGTGCACAGCCTGGAGATGAGAATAACCTGATAGCCTAATCCTATTTACCTCAGTTACTCACTATTACAGGAAGACTCGCCAAGCTAACCCTTTGAGAGTAGGGTCTGTGCCTTTTCTGGACCTTCCTCACATATTCAATTACATGCAAAATAACACAGCAACGGCCATGAATGACAATATTTTTTAGAAGCACAATTGCATAATTACCATTATATTTGAATATTGTTTTGAATTTATATTTACGATGCTGACTTTTTTTTTGCTACAATTTTGTTTAATGCAGTCACCTGGACTACAACAGCCTGACAGAAGTAAACAGTGGCTCGCTTTATGGCCTGACTTCCCTTCAGCAACTTTTCCTCAGTAACAACTCAATAGCCCGCATCAATCCTGATGGATGGAAGTTTTGCCAGAAGCTGCGGGAACTGTGAGTACCAGCATTTAAGTGACCAAGTGTCTGTGTCAGATGACCTCTGTACCAAAACCTTTCCAGTTAGACTGTAAGTTTCTAATCGTGGAGCAGCTGGACACCATACAAGTCTGCTAATTCAAAAAGCTGCACATTAAAAATATAATGTAGTCTTGAAATCAATTAAAGAATGATTATAATTCTTTCATCTTTTTGTCTATTTCTGGATTTAAAAAATATTCTTGTCCTGGAGCCTGAGAACCCCCCCATATCATCCTTATACCTTACTCTGGGTTAAATTACATTGTGCTTTAACACTCAATACACAAGATAAGCCTGTCTATCCCATAATTAGTGCTGGGCTCAGCAGCACTCAAGCCCTTCGACAAGAGTTTTTGTACTTCTTCTGAAGCTCAGGGGTTTGGCAAACTGGCATATAATCCTCTGCCGGTGTATTGTGGTAATTACACTGAAGGATCGCCTTCGTGGTCTTTGTCTACCGAATGAAGAGTCATTATCTCACAGGCTTTCCTGTTCTGTTGACATGACTGTGGTATTGCTGCTGTAAAGTGCTTTGTGTAGCCGAGGCGTTGCTATCTGCTAGTTAGCCTGGGGAATCTATGGCGCCTATGTTTGTTTATGTGTAACAGTCAGAAGGGATGGAGAGGTAGAAGGACTTACAGTCTTTTCTCTTTGTTCATATGAGTTTACACTGTGTATCTCAATGCCATTTCCTGTGGGCATGTCTGCAATTGACAAATTGCTTTTCTGCTCCATCCCTGCATCATCATCATCATCCCGGCACTACACCAGTCAGTGGGTATATAATTTTATTATCTAAAGTTATGATGACCCCAATGGCAGATAAAGGAGAGTGAGATGTCTTTATGAGGAGGTTGTTATTGCATTCCCAGTAGGCCAAACTGAGGTGGTCATCAGGGAGAATCTCTACACACATGACTGGTCAAGCAAACCTTCGGCCCGGCCACAGGGGCAGACAGTGAGGGCCACAGAGAGGGCAATAAAATGCACAATACTGCCTTTGACCAGTGCTTTAAAGATACCATTGTGGGTTTTATCGTGGTTTATAATCAGCATTTGCAAAAAGGAATTTAATCCATACTGTGACTGCAGTGCAAAAATATTATATTCCAAATTCGTCAAGCATGATTGTTTATTTTTGCACTCCACTTGTAATGTTGCTTTCGTAATGTGATGAGTTCAAGTCTAAAGCAAGAGAAACTATGAGAGTTTGTAATGATTTCATCACATTTGTATTTCCCCTGCATTTTAAGGAGAGAAAAAAAATCAAGACTAAGAGAATAAGTTACATTTTCAGAGTGGTAATGTTGCATTGTGGCTTCTGGCTGCAGTCGGTACACATGAGTGACAGTATATGTCCCTCGGGTTTACCACATACTCAAATAGGCTTATAAATGGAGTTGTAGATGCGTAAAGTTCCAAGTAAGGACTTCCTTTCTTCTGTGGAACCCTAAGGTCTGCTAAGCCCATTCTCTGTTAACATTTTGTGGTAAAGAAAACAGCACAATGGAAAAACATGTCACATGGAGGCAAATAGACATTGAATCAGCCATGAAATTTAAGTATAATGATGTCGCGAGCTGCCTCAGAGTTCTGCCAACCTGTCATCTCCTTCCAGACCTCACACAGAACATTTCTCTCTTTTTTTCCCTCTGCTTCTCTCCGTCTCTCTTTGTCTGCCACTGTCTGCCTCGCTGTCCACCGCTCTGTCTGCATCGCTCTCGTCTTCTCTCTCCAGGAATCTGTCGTACAACAACTTGACTCGTCTGGATGAAGGCAGTCTGGCGGTGCTGGGGGATCTCCACACCCTCCGTCTGGGCCACAACTCCATCAGCCACATCACCGAGGGAGCCTTTAGAGGCCTCAAGGCTGTGCGAGTTCTGTAAGTACACACTTCTCGCCGCTCACCATTATCAATCCCAAAACAACCCCCAACCACCACTACATTACAGCTTTGTCCCTGCTGACGATAAGACACAGATTTGCCACTTGGGAGCAGTGAAAGCTGAGATGTTTCATATTAGTCTTGTTTCAGTGACATTTGATATTTAGGCTTACGTAGTGCCTTTAGCTGACATTAGAAAGTAAGTGGGAGTTGTTCATTTTTGCAAGACGGGGGCTTTTTCCATGTAGGATCTCATTTGCATTCATGTCTGTTCATGAGTTTTGTTGTACTATTACATGTTGATTGTGTGGTATATTGTTGTGGTTTCTGTGGCAACTTCAGTTTTTTTTTTTTCTTATGTCTTTTCTCACTTTCTGCTCCCTTTATGTGGTTTTGTTTAGGGTTTTTGTTTGCTATTGAACACAGGATCCCAACAAGCCAAGATCTAAAAGTGTTCAGTGTCACTCACCTCAGTCAAGATCCTTTGAATGTTGCACTTTTAGAAGTCAAGAAAAAAAGTGTCCCCCTCCTTTCTTCCACCTTTTGCTCAAAACAGATCTAAAGAAAGAAAGAAAAGGAGGGAAAGAAAGAGACAAAGTAAAAGGATAAATCCAGAAGAAAGACTTGGGGGTCTTGGTTCTGAACCAAGGTCCTCTTGGCTGTGCTTCTTCCCAGTGAGAGAGCCAGAGAGTAGAGTTATGCCAGAGCTCCCTAGACAAGTGCTCTCTCAGTTGGATGACAAGCCAAGGCACATAAGGCTTCTCTCTACTGGTACAATATGTGTTAGAGGGTGTGATGAGCGCTACTATATCTGTGTTTTTGTTTCTGGATTTTAATTTCTCACTTTGCTTCTTTTGGCATTCAAACCCATTTAATATTCGTTTCTGCACCTCCAGTATCCTAAGTATACTCCCCTCGTGTTCCCTAGATGCATACTCAAACTTTTGATTTGCATCATGTTTTCTCTCCTTTTCTTCTGTCACTCCAGTTCTCAGTGTCTTTGAGGCAGGCCTAATCTAATCAGTGGAGGGGAGAACGGGTATAGGCTGGGCCATGAAAAGGAGCAGGGAGAGCTTTAATTGGGCCTGCGCTACTGGCCGTGCCGGCATGGGGCTGGAGCCTGCATTGGGGTGTGAAAGCTCCAAACAAGCCAGCCTGCCCTCTAATTCGGCCACGGGGGTCGTTGGCTCATTGCCCCCTCCCTCCCTGTGCCCAGTCCCCTGCTCTACAGCCCCCACCACTGGCCTTGCTTTAACAAGGCAACAGCCATTCACATCCAGCCAGCCAGAAAGAGTAGGAAATTGGCAGTCCCAATCCAGTCCAAAGCAAGACAGCAGCCAGTGGAGACTGAAAAGAGCCTGAGGGGGATAAGGGATGCTGGTAGAGGGTGCTATTGTGGTGGGTGTGGCTGATCATCAACCTCAAAGCCCTTTCTCAAGTTTGAAAGAAAGTCTTTTAATGGTTCAGAGGTTTGCTGAACTCTGCTGACTTGTTTTTCTGTTCAATCACAGTGCGGGGGGTGTACTCAAGACTTCTCTGACTTCACCTTCAGTGATAGTTCATTTGACCTTGAGCTCAGGGTGTTTGTAGGTCCTTTTAAAAAGGCCTAAATCATATGTGCTTTAGGCCTTGAAGTATCTTAAATATGATTCTAACTGCTCTTACTGCTTTATGAAGCAGCATTAACCTCAGTATCACTTATCTCAGTATCACTGCGGGATCGATCCAGTGTCAGTCAGGGTTCAAAAAATTAAACTAACATCGAGCCATTAGATGGTGATTTAAACTGTGAAGCATAGTTTGTCACAGTATGATGTGAGGATTCACGTGGTGTGAGTTGAGAGTCATCTACTATTGTGCAAATTAATACAATCCAAAAGCAGGGCAGAGCATGTAAATTTATATTATGTATTATTTATTATCTTAATGTATTTTTTGCCAGTACAGACAGAATAGGTCTTAAATTGTAGTCTTACAAAAGTTTTAAATTAGACTTGTTGAAACCTGTGGAAAGCCTGTGTGAAAGCAATTGCAGTACATTCAACAAGTGTTTGGAAACCCCCGACTGCATCAAAAGAAGCCCCCTTTTCTCTTTCACTGAGTCCATCTTGGCCTGGCCATGGCTAAGTTTGGCCCCGAACCTTATTAAGACTTTTGGCTTGAGTTTTGGCTGTGCCGTACCTGCCATCCCATCATGGGGACCAACAGACCTAACTGTCTGGCCTCTAACACCACATTGTGTTGCCGCCAACCCCTCCATGCCGTCATGAATTATACATGTTTCCCCAGCACTGGGTTTGCCTCGACACACGCACACGTCCTCGCATGCACACACACCTTCTCCGCCCCTCTAAGGAAAGAATGTGCTTGGTTGGCAGAGCAGAGCGGCAGAGGGGCTCTTAAGGCCAGGTGCAGAGGGGGAAGGATGACGGAGGGAGGGAGGGGGCGAGTTTGGGCTAAAGGGGTAACCCGTGACTTCCAGACCAGCCTCTGCCAGGGCTGTGAAACGCTTCAGTGCTGGCAAACCCTGTCCCAGTTCTCCTCCTCCTCCTCTTTACCCCTCCCTCCTTTGCATCTTTCTTATCCCCCTCTTTTCTCTTATTCTCCACAGGGAGCTGGACCATAACGACATCTCCGGCACAATAGAGGACACCAACGGGGCCTTCTCTGGATTGGACAGCCTCAACAAGCTGTGAGAGTCTCCCCACACTCTTCTCTCCCTCCTTTTCTCCTTCTCTTATGTTTTTCTCCTTGTACTATACTGCACTTATTCTGGGATTATCTCTGCTGTTCTTCAGAAACACTCCAAATATTTTCCCTACATGCATTAGTTTCCCTCTGAGCCCCAACTTGCCTTTGATTGCCAGCTAAGTTTAGCTGGTCCAATTTAAGGCCATATACTTCTTTGAGATATCCCTCCCCATAGGACCCCACACTTCACTTGGAAGGGAAGTGCAATGACTTATTGGGCGCCTCTTCCTTTTTTACAAGCCATGTTCATCAAACATCAGCGGTAAATTTTTATTTCGTCCTCTGGAAGCCTAAGGTAGATTTTCTCCAGTTCACTCTGATCTCATTGTTTTATTAGTTCATTTTGGCCAGACTGGGTTCTTTATGTTACCCATGGTGGTTCAGGAAGGGCATAAAGTTAATCATTTTCTATCTGTTTTTTTGCAATTACTCATTGTCGTTTTCATCGAGGTGGCCAGTAAAACGTTCCTTGAAAAATAGCGAGTTGAAAAATGAGAGCGGACATAGATGTTCTGGCATTGAGTGGCTGTGCACAGTCATCAACCTGCAAGATGAAAAGATGACGTCCAGCCAAGATGGTTCCCAGTGTGAGCGCCGCTGAAAGAGAAAGAACGAGAGAAAGAGGGAGAGAAAGGGCTTTTCTTCAAGCTGGCAGGGGTTCACTCCCCAATAGGCTTATTTCTATTTCTTCTCCATGCCTCCGCTTCTCTCATCCACTCTTTTCGCAGTCCCTGTTGTTAGGAACCGAGAGAGGGTGAAATTGAGGGCCGCATTCAGTAATGGACATCAAACGCCCCACACGCCCCGCCCTCTGACCCGGCCCTTTTTGTCATGGCGTTGGCGGAAGCAGCTAGCTGCATCCCAATGCTGACATAGTGAGGCATGGGAAAAAGGGCTGCAAAAGCCAGTAAGGGGGTGAGATGTTAAAGAGCTGTAGTAGAAGTACTCAGATGCTTTTAAGTACCAACACAAACTACAAGAATTCTGCACTCAAAAAAGTATGTACTAGCAACTGTATGTATGATAAATAAATGTAGTTATTGTGAAGCGGCAAGGTCCTTGTCACTGTTTTAGTATTATATAAGATATTATATAAGATTGGATTGATGTTATTGCTACATTAGTACATATGTTTTTCACTACTGCAGATGTTTTAATTTAAACGTATTTAGAGTACTTTACAGTTCCATAGTTTAATCTTGAAAAGGGTAACTTCTTGGGTGTTCCTGTCCCGTAGGTGTGCCAGTTTTCTAAAAACTTCACACATATTACCAAAGCATCACTTTTAACTTTCCAGGGGTTCAGAACACACAGCCTTGTGTTCAGCTTGATGATGCATATCCAAACTTTATGAAGAGGACATTTAAAGCATTTATTTATCTTAAGAAGGAGAATTATTTTGTCAGCCCAAACAGGAAAACTGAATCCTTTAATTTTACATTCAGAACAAACACATTTGGAAATGCAGGGTTGTCCATGAACCGTGAAGAGAAATTCTGATCAGAGAACTAAGTAAAAGTATTGGAGAAATGTAGATGAGAAAATATGGAGATAAATTGATTTTCCTTTGATGTAATAGAGAAAAAAGTTGCATATGAAGGTAGAAAGTACGTTGCTACAGTTCACCACGCACACTGAATTTCACCAAAAGCTGTTTTTAATAGACCCCCATATGGGCCTCAGTGTACCTAAGGCTTAGGTACCTAAGCCAAGAAAAAAGATAAGATCATTTTATTTTCATGTTTTGACAGTCTGTACATTTATCTAGCCATTTATTTGCGCCTACATGTGGATGGGTTAGAACACTGGGGGTCTTCATTGTGAAGCAGCCAGCCATGTCTCCCCTTCCTGTGAAGTGAGGAATAGAAGAGGAGATGACTGAGGGAGGGGAGGTGGGAGAAGGGATCAGCCTATCGCTACTCGGTTCCAACAAGGCTTAACGGACACAGATGCACACTCGCGTGGTTGTACGTATGTCCTTACAAGCTTAGCTGTCTCATTCAACACACACACTGCCCTGCCCAGCCATTGCTATTAAATTCTAATAAAGATAAAAGTGGCCTTTGAAGAGCAGTGCAGAGCCCAGGTGCCCCCCCCCCTCAGATCAACCTCATCCAGTCCCCCTCACCCTTCCTCCTGGCTAATCTCCACACAGTTCAGATTTCCAATACCTCAGTCCTCCACTCTTATCAGATTCAGTCTTGCTAATTGTGCTTCTCTCTCTTCCCCCTCCATGTTCATGCTCCCTCTCTCCTCATCTATCGACACCCCTCATGTTTGGAAACGCCAGGACTCTGTTTGGAAACAAGATCAAGTCGGTGGCCAAGAAAGCCTTCTCTGGTCTGGAGACCCTGGAACACCTGTGAGTATCCCACAATGCTTGGCTGCCCCTCCTCCCAGTAAGAGAGCAAAAGAGAGAGAGTGAGAAAGAGGGTGGAGTGGGGGAGCAATTGCCAAAAGTAGCTGGCAGAGGAGGTTGCTAGCAATTTAATAGCGTCTTTGTAAAAGGAGAAGACAGGGGCTTTTGCGAGCACCCAGCTGCTTCTCGCTCGTTAGCCTAGCACAAGCTCAACTTTGGCCTTTTTTTTCCTGCCGCTGCACAGGAACAAAGTTATTGAGCATATGTTGGGTTCTGCTATAGAAATGGAATTCCTATAAGCTCTTTCACAGGCCTTTGTCAAATGAGGTCAGGGAGAGATGGAAAATCTGGCATGTATCCTGATTCATACACACCTGGATATGTACAGCTTTGAATTATGCTAATTCAATGTGAACCTGCCTTTGTCTTTTGTTATTGATATCGGTGTCGGAGCTCATTAAACATTGCATCCCAACAGGAACCTGGGAGAGAATGCTATTCGTTCAATCCAGCCGGATGCCTTCAGTAAGATGAAGAACCTCAAAACCCTGTGAGTTATATTGATGCACTCACTTGAATTCTATAATTTATGTGCAAAATGCCACACATGCAATTGCAGCCAGCAGCAGATACACAGCCACATGACTTTGATTGAAACACACGCCATCAGTACTTTTGGCTTCTGCGCACACTCACTCTGTCAGACATATTCAGTTACTTAGCTCCACTCCTCTGCTCTCCAGTCTCATTCAGAGCGACAGCTTCCTGTGCGACTGCCAGCTTCACTGGTTGCCCGAGTGGTTGGTGACGCGTGGTCTGCAGACTGGTGTCAATGCCACCTGTGCCCACCCCGAGAGTCTTAAGGGTACCAGCATTTTCCAGGTTCCATCCAACAGCTTTGTGTGCGGTGAGTAGTTTGTGTTGTGTTTGTGTAGGTACATGTTATAGGCACAGATGGGCCACACTGACAGTTTGGTACTGTTCTGAAATTTACATACTTGTACATATTGGTTTGTGTGGTGACATGTTAATGAATCCTTTTGTGTGTTTTATTCAGTCCTTCCGCATCATTTATGCAAAGAGCAACAAAAGCAAACACCTCCTGGAAAACAGTTGTGGTGTTTGATGATAAGATGTGATGGACAGTCATTCTTTATTTTGCTGTGCTGTAAAGTGTAGTCTTTAATGCAGTGCTTTTCTTTTTTTTATATACGTTTGAACAGTGTAACTAAAACGACTATTACATGGATGTGGTTTGGGTATGAAAAGCCTTACGCAAACTAGAATACTATATCAACACTCATCAATTAATATCTTAGTTTTTGTTACATTTTATTTCTTTTATTTTGTTATCTTGCCTTTATTTATCCAGGAAGTCCCATTGCAATTACAAATGTCTGGCAAAGGTAGCAAAGTCCAAACAATACAAAACACATACACGATGCATAATGAACAATAAAACACAATAAGTTATTCAACCACAATGGCATCAAGAAAAACAGACATTCTTCCTTCACTGCGTTCTCCATAGTGAAGTGAATATTAGAGAGATTATCAAAAAACAATTCTATAATGCATTTCTTTAATGAATTTACTGAAATTGTGCTACGTTTTAATGTATGATGATCTGTCTATGAAATGATCTGTTATGGATGTAGGATTTTTGTTGTGTTGCTCCACATGCATTATTTGTTCTTCCTCAAACTTATTTTGTCCTCCTTGTCTCCTTGCTCCCCATCTGTAGATGATCTTCCCAAGCCCCAGATCACAGTGCAGCCAGAAACCACAGTGACCGTTCTGGGCAGTGATGTTCGTCTTACCTGTACAGCTGCTAGCAGCAGCTCCTCCCCAATGACCTTTGCATGGCGCAAGGATCAGGAGCTGCTTCGACATGCTGAGACGGAGAACTACGCTCACGTGCGTGCGTCCCATTCGGTCGCAGGAAGCGGGAATGGTGGTGTGATGGAGTACACCACCATACTGCATCTCCGGCGTGTCACCTTCGCTCATGAAGGTCGTTATCAGTGCATCATCACTAACCACTTTGGCTCCACCTACTCCAGCAAGGCTCGCCTCATTGTCAACAGTAGGTTCCTTTTCTATTAAGATTCATATTTATTCATTTAATTGCACAGGTTATGACAAACGTGCTGTGTTAATGTGTTGTAGCATAATTTCTGCCAAATGAAATGCCTGTTTATATTCCACTTATCTGAGCTTCAGTTGTTCTATTTCACAAGAGTAGCAATCAAGATAGAGACCATGCTTGAATAAAGTCTTCTCTCTTTCTCGCTGTGTGCGTCTCTCTCCCAGGATGGCATTTGGAACAAATTGATTTAGCTGCATGTCAGTGCTAACAGGGGCCATCTCTTCTGCGCTCTGTCACTGCTTTCCTCTAAACAGAGTATTTATCTAGAGCCATCCATCAGCCCTCTAGCATCCTCTTGGCATTGTATAGGAAAAATAAAATAATTTCTTTGCCTGTTTTTATGCATATAAAAAAGGATGAGAGATTAGAATTTCAAGTCTTGCTTGCTGTAGCCTGGTTTCAGTCCTGGAACCATCTGGGAAAATGTAGTTGGAAGTCGTGAACGAGTATTTCTCTGTAATCCTGAACAACTGCTGTCAAGATTCTAAACCCAAAACTACTCCAGTGGGGCTGCTGATGAACTTGTATGTGTTTTTTTTTAAAAAAAAAAAAAAAAAGAGAGAGAGAATGACGACATTGGAGTTTTGGGGCCTATTGAGTAAATTGAACATTTTCTCATTCCACCCAAATACCAAATAAAGATGTCATCATTCAGAAAATGTGTTTGCATATAATTTCAACTGGTCAAAATAACAAAGTGTGCAGTGTGTTCAGACAAATAATGCAAAAAAAAAAAAAAGAGCTGACATTTATATTTAACCACCACATTCATGTTTTAACCGTGGAGGAGAAATTAAGTTATACGCAGCTTTTTCCAGTAGTCTTTTCACATTAAATTATGCTACTCAGTCCAAAAATACAAGCTGATAAAGTGTTTGACAATAGCTGTTCTTTTCTTAGTTCTCCCATCATTCGTGAAGACACCCAGGGACAGCACCATCCGGACAGGACACACCGCCAGGCTGGAGTGCGCTGCTGAGGGACACCCAACGCCACAGATTGCCTGGCAGAAGGATGGGGGCACGGACTTTCCAGCGGCCCGTGAGCGCAGAATGCACGTCATGCCTGATGATGATGTGTTCTTCATCATGTCTGTTAAACCAGAGGACATGGGCGTGTACAGCTGCACCGCCAAAAACACAGCAGGCACCATCTCTGCCAACGCCACCCTCACCGTTCTGGGTACGAGGCTTTATTCAAAACTATGTACTGCAGTTGTATTACTTCCTGTTTTTGAGTTGTGTGCAGCATCAATTATCTTTCCACATCTCCAAAAATGAGCCTAAATTCTAAATAGCTTTGGTGGTCAGTCAGGAATTGGTCAGTCCGAGGCTACAGAAAGAGAGGCTTTATATTTTTCTTTTCTCAGCAGCTGTGGCCTTGCTGCAGGTCAGGGGCCAAAGGTGACAGTTGGGAGTCAAAGGGGGATGGGTGGGTAAGGGGAGGCAGCAAGAGGGTACTCACAGAGGGGTGTTTGTCAAGCATTCCCACCTCCCCTCTCTTGTCTCGGTGGGAGGGACAGTCATGGCTGCTTCACTGCAGGCCTCAGTGCTCCCAGTTTATTGGCTGTGTTACGCTGTGAAAGCAAACTGAGCCTCTCTCCTATAAGCACCTCTGCACTAACATCACCTTTTGTGTTTTGTCTTTGACCTGAGCAGAGCAGTTCCCAGTTGGACAGAGCTGAATCTTGCTATCATGCAAATGTTTCAACCCAGAGAAAACACACAAAGCAACAGTTTATGCATTGAACATGTTCAGACTGGTGATTTGACTCAAAACTCAGTGACATTTGCATATTATTTGATGTCTTACTGGCTTGTTACTCTGCTAATCCACTCAACAATATTGAACCATGCCTCTGGACTGAATCTGTGATGTTTGGGTTTGAGAGATGGAGGAGAAGGAGGGGGTGAGTTGAGGGGCCCCTGTCTGGAAATGAGTGGCGGGGAGAAAAATGGGAACCAAAGAACTGGAATGGTGGAGTATGTGGGGGAAGGTAGGCAAGAAGTGGGATTTAGAGAAAAGAAAAGGGGTGGGGGTAGATGGACAGGGCATTGATGGAGAGAAAGTATTAATAGAAGAGTGAGGGGCGACTGAAGTGGGTTAAGTGAGATCTCTTAATCTGTGTCTGTCCTACTGTGAGGGGAAGTGCTCAGTCTGAGAAGAGGCCTACCTTAGCATGCATGTACACACACACACACAGAGCTCAATGTGCTTCATTCACCAGAATGTGAAGTTTCAGGAAAACACTGAAAACATTGTCCTGAAGAGGATTCTTCTGCCCTCAGAGAGATGTTGTTTGTGTCTGAATAGAAGGGTGTGAAGTTGAACAATTTCTGACTCTGTCATCTTTGTAGATAGGATCTCAGATGTCAGAGTAGTTGAATGAGCATCTTGAAAACAAAGCATCCGGTGGCGGGTGGGACTTGGCTGATGGACGATGCTATCATCCATCACAGATGACTGACAGTCTGTCAGTGTCATGATTCTCTTTTTGTCACCATGTCTCACCCTGCTCATTCACTGAGAATATTTCATAGGAAATTGGAAAAATATCATCAATGCATTATTATCATTGTTAGCGGACAGCCTAGTTCTCTTTTATTGTCACATTTTTGCTGTTACTATGTCCCAGTTAACATTTCATTTGAAGCAGTAAGTTAACTGCACTTAAGCAGCTTCAATTAAGGAATAAAAGCCACAAAAATGTGTTTCTGAAAATTTAAAATACAATGGTTATTCTCAATCACACCTTTTGGTCAGTAAAAAGAACATCATGCACAGTTTTACAGTTTAACAGTAATCATTCTCAATGTCCATCACAATGTCTCATTATAGACATTGTCTTTTTCAGCAGACATTTCCCATTCTTAGTCTTAGATATCGGAACAGTCCCCTGTAGCTGAATCAGTCACAGCCCATACCTGACACAGAAAACAAACAGTACTGAATCAGTAACTGGAGAACAGCAGCTGAGAACATGACTCCAGAATAACAACAAAATACCAAACCTGCACTTTACAAGCTTTAAATGTCTCACTCCTGTCTTCCACAGAAACCCCTCACCTTGCTCAGGACCTGGAGGATCGTAGCGTGGTGGTCGGGGACACCGTGGCCCTGCAGTGCAAGGCCCTGGGCAGCCCGCCGCCCCGCATCACCTGGCTGCGGAACGACCAGACACTGCGCCCATCTGAAAGGCACCACTTCACCCCAGGGAACCAGCTGCTGGTCATCGGCTCCGCTTCGTTGGAGGATGCTGGCCGCTACACCTGCCTCATGTCCAACACTCTGGGCACTGAGCGTGCTCACTGCCAGCTGGTGGTGAATCAACGCCGCAGCCCCTGCATGCCACCTTCAGGCCCAGGAACGGTCACCATTGGCATAATAGTCATAGCTGTGGTGACAAGTATTGTTGTGACATCACTGGTGTGGGTGTGCATAATCTACCAGACCCGGAAAAAGAGCGAAGAGTGTAGCGTCACCAACACAGGTGAGTCTGAATCTGTTCTATTCTAAAGGGAGGGAATGAAAAACATTTGTATTGGGTGGGAGAATCAATGTCTTCACTCTGAAATTACATTTAAACTTTTTGCATTCCTTTTCTTAGTACATTTTTATTCCTCAGTTGGATCATGTTTCTATGAAAATCACAGCTTTCATTCCTTGTGTGCTACCATAACTTCTTATGGTTTTTCTCTTGTTTTGTTTAAATGGCTGACAGTTGCCTACTGTAACATCCTGTAGTTGGTCCAAAAAGTGTTGAAACAAATCTAACTGCACACTTTCATCTGGATCAAGGCAAGGGTTGTTGGAACCAAGTCTGGCTGTTCAGTCTGGACTGTCGGTTTGGAAAACTAGGACATTGGTTGTGGTTCTGATGTACTTCACTCCTTCATCTCTCCCAGATGAGACCATCGTTCCTCCAGACGTGCCCAGCTACCTGTCCTCCCAGGGCACCCTGTCGGAGCGGCAGGACGTTTGCATCCGTGTGGAGGCCGGTGGTGGCCCTCAGCCCAATGGACACATTGACACCACAGGTACCTGATAGTTCAGTCTTACCTCTGTCTTCCAAATGTTTGCGCTCCTGAACAGTTTCTCCCACTTCCCATGCGGAGAGTAGGAATATTACGCAACGATGAAAAGAGCACCTCTGTGTGAGAAGGCCTGCTCAGCCTCAGAAATAATTACAGCAGACTCCCAAACCGCGCTGTTGACACATAGTTGTTGATTTTCTCTTTCTGATTCATTTATTTTTTCTCTCTCCTTTCCTGTAGGCTTTGATTGTGCAGTGGTGTGTACAGATTGTATGGAGAACAGTAACAGCTACTCCAAAGATCCCGACTACCTGAGCCATGACTTCAGTCCTGCAGCGGGTCTGGAGTACCAGCAGCAGTCTGTTCCCCCCACGTACTCTGACTGTCTCACAGGGGATCAGGACACAGGGACACACAGAGCCCCTCTCTGCAACGGGACCCCCAACGGGATCCGAAAGGACATGCAGGGAACTGCATTTCCAAAAAACCACAATACGTTACAACATGATAGAACAGGTAAGACTGACACCGGTAGTGTGTTGACAGTTATTTGTATTTTCCATGACTGTCATCAATCAAATCCACATCATTATTAAGAAAGTATTTACACTGTTGCCAGTAAAGTTGGAATCTTTTT